>KN834885.1:0-83580 GCA_000827265.1 Collybiopsis luxurians FD-317 M1
AGATGATATGATCAAGAAATGCGAGCATTAGTTACTGAAGAATCAGGTGCCCGAGAAAAGTATTTCACCTGGTTCACTCAGGAGTTTGATGTCTTTGCTACTAATATCTACAAAGGATTGAATACTCCTGAGATTAACCTACCAACTGCTTGGGATGTGTTTCGTCGGATGGCTATAGAAATGAAACCAGCTTTTACTCTGTAGTTAATGTAAACTACACCACAATAACTAACAGACATAGATGAAATTTGAATAATCTACCCTTAGAATCAGATCGAAGTGCTGTATCTATTTTATTATTCTTACTGGTAGATCCCTGGGCCTACAGAACCTCAAAAAAGTAGGACCTGGATGTGAAATGATTGAAATAGGCGCTCGGGCCGCCGGATCTCACAGGCCTCGGCATCGGTGACAGCCATCAAACTCAAACCGATTTTTGAAAATGAACCGTGGCGTTCCCGCCTACCGTAATTGAATGGAGTAGATATACTCTGCTTTGACCGCTGCACAGATCGTTATGCGACAAACTACCTGTTCTCCCGCCTACTGTGATATTTTCCAGATCGAGCGATTTAATCGTCCCTGATACACACTCGATGGCTCAAAGGGACTGGTGTTTATCTGTATTTTGGCTGGTCTGATTACAAGCTTTCGATGTTCTTAATACTGTCAGTATTTTCAGACAGTATTCTTGTTTAAAGTGAAACGGAGAAAAAAAGTAAATACTTTGCATACTGAATCGAGCTGCAAGTAGTCCAGGTGGGGAGCGAGGCCTGCGCAACTCAGCTTCAGCTTCTGCAAGAAACTTTCCGCTCTTCCTACGTTTCCCTCCGAGCACGAAATACAGCGGTCAGGGGAGGGTAAATTACCTGGCTAGACAGCCATTTTTCCTGACACCGATGTCAGTAGGTTACGGGAGCACTTCAACAAAATGTGTGCAAATTTTCCTTCTGGCACACGATGACAGAATACCATATTCCGATGTGATACTGGACTCGGACATGAATACTTGATCCTTATATGAATGACACTCCTGTCTTCAAATATTTGGTCTGAAAGATCTGCTCTCATCATAATCCCATACAAACTACTAGTACTTATAGAGGGTAAATCTGGGATAAATATGTCAAGTAATCCATTCCATGTTGACGATAATCATCCTGGGAGATACTCAGCGGCGGTTGCCCATCATTAAACTGAAGCATTTCGAAACTGGGGCCGCTGTACTCTGGCCAGTAGATGTCCTCAGAATCAGAGATGTTATTCCCAATGTTTCCATGTCCATTGGGATTGAGAGTCCTGGTAAAATGAATGAGAAAGTCTGCCATGTCTCCCGGCCCATATATATCCAGTAGATCACTAGCGTGAAACTGAAAGGAGAGGACATCAATTCATAGATTAGATTTGAGGAGAAGCATGATTATCCACTCACCGATCCTAGAACAGGCAGGGCATGGAATCGCTTGTAGACTTGAAGAAGGAAAGAAACGTAGGATCAGTCGAACAAGAATAGACAATGTTGCTCGTGCTTTCTACTCACCAAAGGCCCAGATCGGCTGCTCTCCGACTCTTTGAGACAAGAAGAATCGACGAGGGGCTTGAAACACATAATCACCCCAAAGTGCAGCGATTCTCTGAAATTCGGGCAAGGTGACATTTGATTTTTTACCAGTACCTAAAGGAGAGCCTTGTGCTGGGTAGAGTTCTAAAAGTTCTGCGAGTTGCAATTCTGAAATATCAGGCATAAGGACAGTTTGAATGTATTCTCTGAGAGCGGCTTCCGAGCTAAAACTCGAACGATGTAACTCCCAAAGCCATTGTAAAAGTGAGGGGAACATAGGTCACGTTCATTGCGGAGAGGGAAAAGAGAGTTCCTTCATCATCGCAATCCCCTTAACACAAATGGATAACTGTTACGTTGACTCGGAGGTGCACTGGATACTAACCACTAATTATTGGAACTGCTGCAACCTGACCCTGCTGCACCAAGATTTGGGGGTTGTCAGATAGGAACACTCCATCGACACGAGGGATCCATGCAAGTCTCAGAGACTGAATCGAAGCAAGACGTAAGTACAGAGACACTGGCTTTGAAGCAGTAAGACACCTGATATGAGAGAAAATCTGGAGTTGCATCGGCAGCAGTTTTGAGCTGTGTGTACGGAACATCTCGTAGACATTGCAGAGTGTCAAAGGATCCAGAACATCCTGTGGCAGCGACTATCTGGTCGTAATCTGCCCACAATATGCGCATTATTAGCAGTAACATAAATTCAAGGTAAATAGTACTCACATGGCTGACCGTCTGCAATATCTTCTACGGCAATGGGAGAGCCAGATTGCATAAACGCCGCGTGAAATAGTCCCTCCGGGTTGCCACCATTTGCGACCAACTGAAAAGCTACGGAAAATGCTCCAGACGATTCACCCCAGCTGTAGGAAGATATACAAATTAGTATAAGAGCTGAAATGAGGGACTTTCTCCCAGGGGGACTGACATAGTAACTTGAGTTGGATCTCCCCCAAATACCTTGATATACTTCTGGATCCATTTAAGTGCCTCGCGCTCTATTCGAAGATACTTGTTCTTGGCTGACAATCAGAAGTTTAGCCGCTTACGATCATGTAATCCAAGATTTCCGACCCCAGCATCTTTGACTTCTTGGCTGGCAAGAAAGCCGAATACTGTGATACATCGCAAGTAAGTAGAAATTGGTGGTAATACGACAGGTTTTCCATACCGGAGAGTCGATAATTCATGGAGACATAGATTACTGGCTCCCCGAGCTGGATAGAACGCTCGACGATTGCGGTACCGTTGTACCTTTTTGTGAGTTTGCTCACTATCTTTGTGCCTGGGTCATATAAAATGAACGTACGTCTGCGTAGTACCAATCTGGAAAGCTCCTTGAAAAAATATGAGCTATTTTGAGTGTGATCTATAGCCTTGACTATACCTCCGTGAATCCACTAGACAAGAATGAAGAATGTAATTCAAATAATCGAAAGATCCCTACGTGAAAAGTCAAAGCTCACCACAATCACAGGCAGATTAGACGTAGGTGAAGAAAAAGCTGGCCTGATCACATTGACGGTCAAGCCTGCGGAGAAATTACTCAGGCCCAATTTGGCGGCTCAAGCTCATCGCACTCACAGGCTTCGTCTTGTGTGGATGCATTTGTGACTATCATGCTAAGAACGTCGAAAACTTCTTTGGGAAGACCAGAAGGCAGATTTGGGGCGCTGAGATTCTGCTGAGGGCATGTAGGTCCGTATGTCTGCGCGGAAAAGTCGCTACCATAAGCAGAGATAGGTTGAGGCAAATTGAATCGAAGATTTCCAATACTGTGTATCCGCAACAGCAGGACAATTAGAATCAGCCTGCCTTGGGATCAAGTGACAAAATTCTAAAAAATGACAGCGTACGGAGGCTGCGCATAAGGTACACCCAAAAACCTTTCAACATTGCCAAACGATTGTCCAGTAACTACAGCGGAATCGAGAACGACAGTCGGGACATCCGGAGTAGCCTTGATTAGACCGAGGAATATTTGCAGCGCAATTTTTATGGAGGAAATACTCAGCATTTGGTCCAACTCTGGACAAGGTACCAGGGTAAACTGAGCAAGCCAACTTGGTCAAGAGACCATTTTTATACGAGCATAATCCAAAGTCTTGGAAATTAGAAGCCAAGTTCGTGGGTTTCGTACGCCACAGACACCTGGTGCCAGCTAATCGGGTCATGGCTAACTTTCCATCGCATTTACTGGATGACTTCCCATAGAAATTAAAGCTTCCAATAAATAATCCGGCACTTATTGGAAATTAGATTATGAGTCAAGTTATTTGCCTTATCATTCCCGCCAACGCTAAAGTCAAGTATCACGCTCACCTGATTTTGTTGATCCCAAGTCGCTCGGACCTACTCGGCTTGAGTCGATGCAGGTGGAAACGTCACCGGAGTATCCAAAAATGGGCTAGGAAATGTCATCGAAGGTTGAAAAAAATCTACGAAGGGGTCCTGAGTCCTGACCCCTTCGTAGATTTAAAGTTTACGACGCCTCTCGAATTTCAAATTTCAGCACTCGGAGCACTACCCGAGCATTCTGAATCGATTAATTGCAAGATTTTCGACAGTTAATGCCTACGGGAACTCATCCACTGTGTCTATGCGAGTAATTGATGTGTTTAAAAGCTTAAATTGGACCATCATCATCAAATCAAGTATCATCCTTCTTGAGAGTGCTACTTGCCCTCTTCAGCGCGCTATAATCGGCATCTCTAGGATCAAGTTCCTACCCACCCTAAATTAAACTGGCCGAAGAAGTCGCAGAAAGCGAAAGGGAAAGCGTAGCACTTTTCTCGCCACCGTGGCCCAAACTCTCATAACGATGGCAACAATTAACAAACTTCGTGCAAGCTCCCTGGCCAAGCAGGGATCCACAGGAAGGAAATTATACATTTTGATCAGAATACGGGAACGAAGCTCGAAGTTAAAAACGCCACTACAACCCTTCCGAAGGATCTGCTTGGAACAACTGTATCAAGTACTCTATCTCATCCTGACGATAATAATCCTGGGAGATATTTAACGGCTGTAGGAGGTTATCAAGGAGAGAATTGAACTGGAGCATCGGATAATTAGGACCGCCGTACTCTGGCCAGCGAATATTACTCGGAAGTAAAGAGCCCGACTGGCCACTGGGATCGAGGTGCGTTGCAAAGTGAATGAGAAAATCCGCCATGTCTCCCGATCCGTAAACGTTCAGGATATCAGTAGCATGCGCCTGGCGGAAACCATTGTGGATTAGATGTGACGAACGAGCACCTCTGCTAAAGGATAACTCACTGATCCCAGTACAGGCAACTCTTTCAATCGTTTATTGACTTGAGGAAGAAACGATGAAAACCAGTCATCAGTCCAAATTTCTATTCTCCAAACGTCCAGGCCCAAAGACGCTACTCACTATACACCCAAAGCGGCTGCTTTCCAGCTCTACTTCGCGTGAAAAATCTCCGGGACCGTGAAGTAGAACATCACCCAAAAGTGCAGCGATTCTCTTATATTCAGGCGTGATGGCATTCAAAAGACCAGTGTCAAAGGGAGAGCCCTTTGTGGGGTCCTCTGGGTAGAGTTCCAGAATTTTTTCGCTATGCGAGTCTGAGATATTGGGAATGATAACGTTTCTGATGTATTCCTTAAAAGCGGTCCCTGAACTGGGGTTTCGAATGATGAATGAGCTGACGATTGAAGTTTTGATCCGAAGGAGCAGAAACCAGAAACGCACGTTACGTTTAGTGAAGCAAGGCTAAAGATAGTCCCCTCATCGTCGCAATTGCCTGAATCATTCATAGTTAAACCCGGTATGTGCTTGGAAACGCCCCGTAAACTTACCGGTAACCACTGGAATCGGTGCGATCTCTCCCCTTTGTACTAACATTTGAGGGTTGTCAAGCAGGAAGACCCCATCGACGCGCGGGAGCCATGGCAGTTCTATGGACTGTTTGAAGGAAGGGGATGAGTACAGGGTAATTCACAATACACTACCATGAGCGGAAAGATACCTGATATGAGAAGATATTCGGAGTTTCGTCGAGGGCAGCTTTCAGCTGCGGGTAAGGAACGTGCCGTAGACATTCCAGAGTATTAGACAATCTGGAACAATTCGTCGCAGCGACCAATTGGTTATAGTCTGATTGTGTTTAAGCGAGATGAATCGAGCGAGCGAACGATTCTTCATCAGACTCACATTTCTGACCGAGGGTAATATCTCCGACAGAAAGGGGAGAACCAGATTCCATGAATGCTGCACGAAAAAGCCCTTCTGGGTCGCCTCCGTTGGCAAGCATATGCAAGGAAGCAGAAATTGATCCAGCGGATTCGCCCCAGCTAGACAAAGGAAATTCGACTGAGGACACGAGAGGGACTATTTTCTGGACAAAACGCAAATGGTGACCTTGGTCGGATCTCCTCCAAACGCCTTGATGTATTTCTGGACCCATCTCAGTGCCTCTCGTTCTGCGCAAGGATGCATCTGTGAATCACTGCCAGTATAAGGGATCCAGCGTTAGCCACTTACGATCATGTAGTCCAAGGTTTCCGACTTTAGCATCTTTGACTTCTTGACTGGCGAGAAAGCCAAACGCTGTGATACGTTGTCAACAAGTGTAAACAGTGGTCATATGCGAAGTTTTTCATACCGGAGAGTCGATAGTTCATGGAGACATAGATCACTGGTTCTCCGAGCTGTATGGAACGCTCGACGATAGTACTTCCATCATACCTATTTGCGTTTCATTCAACGAGCAGGACTAGTACCTAGGGTAAAGACGTACGTTGCAGTTCCACCAAACTCCCAACCGCGGGGTGGAGACTTTAACGAGCGCCCTGTCCGAGTGTCCGAGCAAGTACGAGCAAAAATCTCCGAGGTCCGAGCCATATGGAAATGCTTTGTTAATAGATATACAGGTCCATAAAGCTAATAAATCATGATACAGACCTCTATTAAGGCTCAATAATCAAATAATAATCGAATGAAATACTGAATCTTTTTAGTAATCCATGCATTACATGTCAAAGAAACTAGCACTCTTATGCTTGGTATATGCTTGTAAAATGCTACAATGAAACCTTTATTGCTTTGGAAAGGCAATCTCAGAGTTCAAAGACCTGATCTTCAATAAACACAATGAAACTACGTTGCATTAGCTATGCTAAATATCACAAAATGAGGGAATTTTGCTATGACATTCTGTACTTGGTGAGATTGATAGAAACAATGTATGAAATATCATACTAATATACTTTTTAACTGTACTGATGTTGCTTGGACACTTGTTGAAGTTGCTTGGACTCTTGTCAAAATTGCTCGGACGCTCGGACTTGGTTTGGACACTCGGACCGGTGGCTCGTACTTGCTCGCACCTGCTCGTACTTTCTCGCACTTTCTCGTACTTGCTCGTACTTGCTTGCACCTGCTCGTATGTATCTGTACTCTTTCTTGTATAAGGATGTATAATTATGTCCAGGGGAGAAAGCTGAATCAATGAAGGTCGCATAGGTAGATCACATTCAGTAGAGAAGTAAATACATACATTACTAAGTCTGACTCCTTGTTTTGCAAAATATCATATGCAGCCTAGGTCTGGACTTATCATTAGGAGGTTTCTCTTCCTCCCCTTTAGAGTCCAACTTAAACTCTGGACCTCGCTGTCAACATGAGTTAGAGTGTATCAAAGAGGTGGGCTTGCTTCTCGCTGCTTGAATATCATTGAACTAATTACTTGAGGGCACGTAAGGGTGCTAAATGGTGTAGTACCTAGTCCTACCTAGCATATTGGATGTAGCTCGGCCCGCTCGTACTTGCTCGTACCTGCTCGTATCTGCTCGGACGCTCGGACTGGCTGCTCGTTAAAATCACTAACCCCTCCCAACCGCCTTGATAGAGTATAAGCATTCTTGCGCACGACCCATAGATTTGACATACCTCCATACATCCACTAGAGGGTAGTGAAAGGTGAGTACTCCGTTTTGCGCGGCAAAGGCGAATAATGTGCTTACCACAAGTATGGGCAAGTTGGACGTAGCTGAAGCGCTAGCTGGTTTGATAACATTGATGGTAAGGCCTGCAAAAATTAGGTTGAGCGTGACAGCGCTTCAAGGATGGTCTGGAAATGCTTACAGTCCTCGTCATCGGGCAATACGAGTGAGAATAAGCTGCCAATCAAGTTCGTTACATTGTTGGGAATATCTCCCGGTAGATTCAAGGGGCCTAGCCTCTGCTGGGGGCAAGACGGTCCGAACTCCAGGGCGGAGAAATCGCCATTGTAAGCGGGAATCGGCTGAGGCAGATTGAATCGAAGATTTCCAGTACTGTAAATTTCAAACACTGAGATGGACGCGTAGCAATCAATAGAATGGCACAAACGGAGGCTGAGCAAAAGGTATGCCCAAAACTTTTGAACGTTGCCGACTGCTAACCCAGTAACGACAGCCGAATCGAGAGTGACGGCTGGAGCGATCAAAGATGCTTTGGCGAGAAAGCGTGCAAGGCGATCGCGAGTTGGACGAGTAGAAAGCTCAACATTTGGGCGAACGATGAGAAGGGAAGGGAGGGCCACCGACCACTTCTTATATGAATACGCTCTGGTCTCCTATTTAGGAACCGCGGTTTCGCACCGTCTTGTCAGTGAATCCTAGGAAGAAACGACCCTAATTTGAGTAGCTTTGGGCCTTGGCCCTGGAGGCGCCCAATTTCCTAATTGAGACGCGTAGCCACTCGGTCCGTCTTTGAACCTATCATCCATGATCCCGGAGCTTGCCAAAAACGAGGAGATCTACAGCAGCGGCGGTCGCTCGACGTTGTCAACTGCGAGCCCGACAGCGGCGATGTTGTGAAGGTGAGCACTGGGTTAACCTCTGAAACCCGGCGATTAGACTACGACCCTGTCGTACGTCTTTCCTTCTTTCCTTGTCGCGCGATTCAGCTGGACTTTTGAATGCATTAGTGGCTCAAGGTCAACTAGTTGATATGCACGGACCCAGGTATCTGACCGTTCTAGCAGCGCCAGCCTGTTCACGTGCCAATGCGCGTCTTCTATCTCAGACTCTCACCATCGTCAAAAGCCAGAATCTGCCTAGTAGCGTTGGCCCAAAATGTCTTTCCAGGCAGCCCTAGAAAGCTTTCAGATCAGAACTAACCTGGACTTGGCAGATACATACGAAAAGCTGCGAACCGAGTATGGGTCCTCCGTCCCTTCCAAAGCCGAACTCGCACGCGAAATCGCAGAAGCCGAGAAGGAGATGGACGGGTGCGAAGCACAAGTTCATCGGCTGCAGTGCCATATCCAGCTCCTCCAGCATCATCGACGGCGATTGGACGAGTACACAATGTGTCTGCGCTCCCTCATGGCCCCACTTCGGAAACTTCCTAACGAACTCATGCTCCGGATATTCGACTGGGCTTGTGAGATGAACGATTTAACATCTGGAAGGTTGCAGACGATGCCTGCGTTGACCATTAGCTGCGTGTGCTCTCACTGGAGGGATCTTGCGAAATCTTACCCTCGATTATGGAGTCGTATATGCGTCGACTTGACGGAAATGCACCTCGATCGAAGGGATTTGACGCTCTTGGAAACGTACCTCGAACTATCGCAAGAATCCCCATTGAGCATTGAGATCTTGGGGCACAAGCTGGAAACCTTAGAGCCCCGTCAAGCAGCTCTTTGTTCTATGCTAGGTTCATACAGCGAACGCTGGCAAGAGCTCATAGTTTCGCAACCGACATTCTACAAAGCTCTACTCACTCATGATCCCAATCACTTCCCCTTGCTCGATTCACTTACCATCTCAAACTTTGGTTTTCGTCTACCCGGGAGTCTAGATCGTTTCCAGGATGCTTCCCGACTACAGTCATTATCGCTCTTGAGCTTCCCATTAGCTAAAGTACACAAATCCAATTTTCCCTGGCAGCAGCTCACATCGTTGAACATATGCTCATACTCGAAGGAAATCAAATCCCTCATGGAAGCCTCGTCCAATCTGACAGAGCTGAGTTTCCGCGAGTGGGAGGACGGCACTTTCAAACGAAACTCTTTCCCCGTTGTCGCTCCCACCGTCCGAGCCCTCTCATTCTCTGTTTCCCAAACATCCCACCACGAGTCAGAGAGCTTGATCGACGTCGTCCTATCATCAACGACCTTCCCCGCTCTAACATCCTTATACATCGACCGAATCGACGTAAAGGAAGATTACGAGCATCCTTGGCCAAAGGACATCGTACAAAACTTTTTATCCCGGTCCCGCTGTACCCTCACCACACTTTCTCTCAAATCGATCCCGATTGTGGACGAGGATCTCATCGATCTCCTCCGTCGTCTTCCCTCGCTGCTTCATCTGGCCATTGACGACTCGAGCGTTACAGCTCATAACAGCCCGATAACATTGCGTTTCATTCAGAGTTTGCATGCGTTTAGGTACAACGGCAGGAGTTCGAGTTCATCCATCCTCGTTCGGAAGCTGCAGAGCCTCTCGCTCACGTTCAGCGGGTTTGGCCCTAAAAGCTTCAGCGATAGAGATTTCGTGGGGGTCGTCTCATCGAGGTGGTACTCGGGGTGTTATACGGACAATTCGGAGATCGGGACGGCATGCTTGAGTTCGGTGGTGATGCGTTTTCTTCATCGGGACGTAAGCGACGATGTATACGCTCCTTTGAAGCACCTCGAGGAGGCGGGAATGAGGGTGGTGATACTCGCACAGCCAAAGCTTCCGAGTCTGTACAGTAAATAACGACAACATAATTTATGGATTATCTTTGCTTCAAAATACATCGTTACAGTCTGAGTCCACCTACATAAATTTTACATTAGGACTGTCAGGGTCACAAATAAGGATATACTGGGTATTAAATTTCGATTATTCCTCAAGCGGGAGTAGTCCCTATGGACCATCCAACCTGCGTCACAGAAAAACGTCAGTAGGGAACCACCAGCGATCCTTTCTACAAGCAACAACATACCTTGACCAAAGTCTCAATCGGCTCATCCGAATTCTTCACCAAATCCTCATCAAACTCTGCGACACCCTTGGGGAACACAACGACGACCGTGCTTCCGCCGTACGCAAAGTATCCCAGTTCCTCGCCCCTCTTCACCTCAGTGCCCTTTTCCGCCCCCTTGGTCCAATCAATACTACCAACGAGGAGAGCTCCAATGGCGACGAATGCGACGCGTTTGCCTGTAGCGTTGTGCGTGAGGTAGAGGATGGATCGGACGTTGGCAGTGAAGACGTCGAATTTGGGTTCGTTCACCGCTTGCGGGTTAACTATAGACCGTCGGGGGAGGGGCACGTAAGTTATCTCGGAGGGAACGAAAAACAAAGGGAGGACGAGCGCTCACCGGTATAGTATTGACCGGGGACATTGGTAATGATGTCACCCACGACTCCGTCAATCGGGCAGTGGAACCGATGATAGTCTGCGGGCGCTAGACGAAAGATGGCTATGGCAGACCCATCGAATTGGAGAGCGGTGGGAGAATCCTGCGGGACTTGAAGGAGGTTGGGAATGGTAAATTGAGCGCCTTTGATCCTGTGGTGCGTGCCCGTTAGGTTTCAGTGGAGCGATACTGTAACGGTGTCCTGACGCACCAGAATTTGCGAGATAGGTCCACAGTAGGGTAGACTGTTAATCTACAGTCAGCAGCGCTACAGATCCCTCGGGGATTGCCAAGATTTTGTACGGGTCGAGCTCCTGGCTTGAGTTTTCTGTAAAGAGAAAGTACGTTTAGACAAGACGATTGTCTTCGCCGTCATGGCATACCTGTAGAAGAATTCGTTGAAAGTCCCGTACTTTGTAATATCGGGCTGTAAGAGCTCGTTCAAATCCAGCGAGTAGGTTTCAACAAAAGAGGGTATAGATTTAGCCGAGTCGGGGCTATTGTAGATCGTTCCTTGCTAAGATTAACAGCAAGTTAGCGGCTATAGCAGCTACAGGCCAAAGGTGGTGATAGAGCGCCAACCTTGATTGATTGTTCTCGTAGTAAATGCTCTACAGATTGATACTGAAGGATTTTTTCCTGAACGTTGCCATAGAAAAGCTTCGGACAAGAGAATGAGATTCCGTTGTTCTTCAGAAGAGGGATTGGCGTACCAGATGCATTCCGATTCTATAGAATAGGTCAGGAAATTTACAGCGTTCAGAAGCAAAAGAACACACACCTAGCGTATATTGGCATCGATTCAAATATCCTTTCTCCAGTTTCTCTAATCACAACAAAGTTGCCAATATGATACTGAGCCGCCAAGTTCTCGATGCCAGGAATCATATTGTGAATCCAAGGAATACCGAAAATGTGCTTTCCGTGCATATGAATACCATGGCTGACGTCGTGGTTGGTCTCCGAATGGGCGACCATGCTTTCGAGGCCCTTGGCTACATGTTCATTTTGAGCCTCCGAAAGGTTGTTGACTCCGGACTGAATTTGCTCGACGGGCTTGTCCTTGACCTGATGAGCGAGGAAATGCATGCCTAAGGGTGGAGGTGGTGGAGGTTTGGAGCGAATTCTTCCGAAAATATTATGAGGAAAGTAGGGAAGCGAGAGACCGGGGATTGGACAGGCCATCAGTGATCTTCACGTCACACCGCTCCTCATAAGCTGAGGTATAAATAACCCCTCCTAATCCCCGGATGTATATCTACAAATAGCCTGGCATTTTATTGACTGGAAAAGGTATGAAGTATCTCATACAGCATCAGAATGTTGAACGCCAGGTGCCCGCAACCCTGAGCAATCAAGTCGGCCAGGACAGGCCAGGACATAGCCGAGATATTTTCCCACTCGACTGCCGGTCAAAGCTGGCTCACCCACACTCAAGAAGGAAGCAAGAATTAGTTCGAATGCAGGTATTGTTATCATATCTATGGAATACGGCACTAGAAAATTACAAGTGTAGCATGAAACCTGAAGTACGCCCGCTGACGCGCTGACGGGGCAAGTTGCGGTAGGCCCAACCGGGCACTGGCAGGAATGGGTGAGCAACGGTGTAATCTTTTTTACTTCCTATTCCATAACAGTTTATACAGCGTATAAAATCATAGGCGTGAGCTTTGCGTGCAATTATGGGGTTCGTAACTATACAGTACTCTTCGTCTCCCTTCACTTCGTCCTTTTCATCTAGAAATTGGAATTGCTTCTCGTGCTACGAGATCCGAGCCAAACTCTGAACTTAACATCGTCGGAACTCGAAACGATAAATGTGTTGCAGCCTCTGCGAGTTCGCTGTCTTGGTGAGTCTGCCTGTACTCCCACTCTCGAAGATGAAGAAGAAAGCGAGCAGTTAAGAACCCCGAAAGTCTTAAAGCATGATCAATTATTCAATCAGACAGTCAAGCCTAAGAATTGTGACTCACGGAAGCGTCAAGGCATTCAGGAGTCGTTGGAAAAACCCGCTCTTGGAAACACTGTGTCAGATGAGTATATTAATGACCAGCACAAGGTACGTACAGGGGCTAGCTGCATTCCCGAAAGAATTCAGCACTTCTTACACAGAAAAATGAACAGGGACTTACGAAATTAAGGATCACAGCTGCGGCTGTCAACAGGGATATGATGCTGAATATTCAATAGATCAGACCTAACGACCACAAGAGAAATATCGGAACGTACCCAAAATAAAATATACCTTGAATAAACAAATTTTGATCAGTAAGTACGGCGATGCCAGCAATCTGTCAGCTCGGTATGCACCTTGCTCAAAGAGTAAGAACTGAAGTCCTTCCTTCTGTTCCTCACAAGACTGCTTACAAGCCTTGAGTGCTTGGACACACCTAACGCTGTTCAGAATCGCAGATGAAAATTCAAAGACGGTCATCAAGATGGAGAGCAAATCATTAGCTGCACAATCGAGTCAGCCAATTATGGGTCTTCAAAATTTTCACTGCAGCACCGTACCACTACACCAATATATGTCAGTTATGGCTACGTAGGAAAGAGCGAGTAACTCACATTGGGATAGTCGAACTTCCAGAGCATCGAAGTCCCGGCACATGGGTCTATTTAGTGTTCAGAATTGCAAAGAAAGCCGCGTCAGAATTCAGCTCACGATATCTAGTGCTATGCAAGCAACACCTAGTAAGCTCATATAAGCCAAAATAAGGCGATTCCTATCCCATACTGCCCAGGTACGTCCAGTGAAGACGACTAGATTCACAAGATGCATTTGTTAATCATAATCATTGATCAGCAAATTCGCAAGCCGTACCAATAACGGCGGCGCGTCCGAGTACACTGAGAGCTGAGATGAACTGATACCAGGTGTTACAGCTTTCGAGTTTGAAGAGAAGGTTGCAAAGCGATCAAGAGTCAATGAAGGTCACAAGAAGTTATCCTGGGATACCTACTCTACTGTCAACTTGCCAGCAATATTCAATAAGTAGAGAGTATTAGCCACCAGGGCGTATCGACAAAGAATGTAGAGAAAGGTGGAAAGTTGTAATTTTGAGGTCCAGATATGTTTGATTTCCATATGGAAGGTTAAAGCGTAATCTAATAGGTACCAAAAAAGCAGTGTTGAATGGAGCGGAGAAAAGAAAGAATGGGCTGTGTTCCTACCATACCAGAGTAAAGCTAGCACACCCGAATGCAATCAAGTTAGATTCTTGATTCCGGGAATAAGAGAAGTCCGAAAATGCTCATACCTAGGCTTGCCCATTGGATGTCAAATTGTAAGTAGCTGAAAGAGCAGGAACTTCATTGAAATGAAGTGAAGGATGGCGTGAATTGGACGTACTGTGTGGAGGCTTTGCTTTCCATGGAGCTATTGGGGTATACTTAGCGCATCAACGACAAGGGATATTTGGTCTCATCCCCCCTCGATACTTATAATTTCGTTCTGCTGGCAGTCGTTAATCCCCATGATGCCAAAACCAAGCTCAAACTGACAGCTGTAGAATACTAAGCAGTGCATATGTGGCATGCCAGCCATCTGTTGAATGCGATTCACTCTGATGTTACTTCCGAAGTTAGCTACAGGTTCCCTTGGCTGTGCTGAAACTTAGTGAATACTGTAGTCGTTTGCGTAACGTTTTGGAGTTTTGATTTTTTTCCTCGGGTTTATTTGTATGTGATATTTGATAAGGCTCTATACAATCCAAGAGCTGAACACAAAGAAGAAAGAAAGAATAAGCCCTTGATTTCAAAATTCGATAGCACTGACTGACTCACAGCAGGCGGCTTGGGGTCGTCAGACTGCAAAACATTATCCAACTGACTATGTCTAAAACTGCATGAGTTGTGAGAGCGTTAGACCAATTCAAAGTTGGATGTCTTGAAACAGGAAGTATTAACTCGGCATTGCACTTCATTCCATGCACTTGCAATTTCATCATCACCCGTTACTGCATATTTTATGTTTTTCACATGTTCTCTTTATTGGGATACATGCTCACAAATAGTTAGGCATTGTAGATTAAATCTAAATTAATAAGAATGTTAAAAAGCTTTTGTAGAAGGCAGGCCAGCCACCGGTGAGCCTGAGATATTTTCGGTAATTGGTGTAAAATATCAAAGTTGGCTCACACATATGCACCAGTAGTGGTGGCTATGTAGACCTAGATCTGATTTCTCAATACTAGCTCTTGTTTGAGGTTACCTCTTCGCTTCCCTCTGCTTCATCCGTCTTATCAGGAGTTGTTCCGTGTGCTACAGGATCTGAACCAAAGGAATAGGACACTCGGAATGACAAGTGAGAATCAACTTGCTCAGATTGATTGCCATGAGTCTGCTTGTGCTCCCACTCTCGAATGTGAAGAAGCAAGCGGGCAGTCAAAAGCCCAGAAACTCTATAAGCACCATGCTTTAGCTAACAAACAACTCGAAGTGAGGACACAGAACCAATTTTATCACTCACGGAAGTGTTAAGGCATTCAGCAGACGCTGTAAAAATCCACTCTGGAGGCACAGTGTAAGATGGATGGCCTCGTGATCAGGAGACAATGCGCACAGGTTCCTGCTAAAGTCATGCAAGTTTTAACAATGAAATTGGCCTACAGATCAAGAAACTGGACCTACAAATGTCAAAATCACCGATGCAGTTGTGAGCAGGGATACAACGCTGAGATTTCATTGGGTCAAACTCGATTATGTAGAGATTTGCTGGGTTGTATACCTGAAATATAATAGCTCTAAATAATCTCTGCTCAGTTAATCAGGATATTTTATAATCTCAGGACAAACCTTGCTGGAAGAGCAGAAATTGCAATCCTTCCTTTGTTTCCTTCCAAGACTGTTTACTATGAAATTTGAATGTCTGGAAATGTCTAGCACCATTTAAAATTGCAGATGAATATTCAAAGAGAACCATTAATATGGAGAGCAGCTCATTTACTGTGAAGTCGAGGTTTTATCAGTATCAATCAGCCGAGACCACTCAATCGTTAATGGCACCGCACCGCTGACCAGAAATTGTTAATTATGTCTGTGAATGTGATGGTGAAGGACTTACATTGGAATGCTTGAACTTCCGGTGCATCGATCGCCCGGAACATGAATCTGTTGAATATAGCTTGAATTCCACATTTGAGATAGAATGAGCTGAAAAGTGGCATACAATGTCCAGTACCATGCATGTAGCACCTAGGAGGCTCATGTACACCAGAACAGTGCGATTTTTTCCCCACACTGCCCAAGTTCGTCCAGTGAAGACAGCTGGTTTCACAAAATTGATGATAAGCTCGTATGATAGTAAACATAGGAAGAACATACTAATGATTGCGGCCCGCCCAAGCACACTGAGTGCTGCGCTGAACTGATACCAGGCGTTACAGCTTCAAAAAGTGTGAATAAGTCAGGAAGTGTTACTGAAAGTCTACTGATTACATTGATATACTCACTCTTCCGTCAGCTTGCCTGCGCTTGCCAGTAAAAATATGATATTAGACACTAGAGCATATCGGCACAGAACGTAGAGCAATGTGGAAAGTCGGAACTTTGAGGTCCAGATATGCTGGACTTCCATATGAAAGGTTAAAGCATAATCTAATTTCATAGTGCCAGCAGTATTGAGTGAAGAGGAGACGGAGGAGAGAATGGGCTGAGGTACTTACCATACCAGAGCAACGCTAACAGGTGTGGATGGAATTGAATCAAATGCCCGATAAAATAGAAGAGCTGGAACATTCGAACCGAGGCTTGCCCATTGGATTCTAAATTGCAAGTAGCTGAAAGAGTAGGAACTTCATTGAAATGGGCTCAACAGTGGGGCTATTGAACTTACTGTGTGTAGACGGCTTTGCTTTCCATGGAACTATTGGCACATCAAAGACAAAGGTTAGTTCATCTCCGATACCCTTCTTGGAGGTTTATAAATCCAATTATTGCATTCTGCACACAATGCTCCCTGTTCCGATTTCGGACACATGTCCAAGTATTGTAAGTGTACTAATACCTGAAATATCATGCAATGTTTGTAATGCCAGGGACCAGGGTTCGGTTTGATGCTGCTGCTAGAAATTTAGGTAAGGTCTCTACAAATATGTACTAAAAATAAGTAACGGCATGCCAGATTAAGTGTAAATAACTCCAATTGAGTAACAACAATATAGTTACAACGAACGTTTGAAGGCCAGACTAGTGTCAAAAAAAATGAAAGCTGTACTGTCAACTTGAACAAAGACACTTCCGCCTCCATCTCGACATCCTCCAACATCCTCCAACATCTGCTCACTTAAGGTCCCCCAAATATCTCGACATCCTCCTACATCTGCTTATTTAATGTCCGTCAATGTCCCCCAAATATCTCGACATCCTCCTACATGTGCCTACTTAAGGTCCGTTAATATCCCCCAAATATCCCTTTCCATTGTATATATTTGAGAACCGCGGAATCTTCCCCAATCTTCCTGTCGCTTTGAGCCCAAACCATCGGACGAAGGTAAACATGCATATATTAGTAATCGTTGAAGCAGAAAACGAAATGTGGGTATCATCTGATATTTAGAAACTTTACAGATTGTCTGCGAATTCTTTACGGAAGGTGAGAGAGTCAATTACAAGCACGTGCGAGAGTGAACCGTCTCGCTCGGCGGGTAGCGAATGCGGGACCGCAAACTATGAACAATGAGTTATGGAAATCGAGGCATTGGATGCAGGTGAGATGTCAACAAACTCCTTCCTCTAGAAAAGAATAAGGGAAAAAAAATCGACGCAATCACAACTGAAATGGGATAGATAAGATGTAACATTCTATCTGTGACGCCCTTACTTAAGTGTGGCACTCTGCCCACATCTAGCCTCAGATGCAATACCTTATGTAAACACTAGGGCAGAGGTCGACTATTGTTGGCAGGGAAAAGGGTGATGATAAGATGCTGATATCTCGCCGGGAATCTCGCTGAAGATATTTTTCTCCTATCACTGGAGATAAGAACTGTACTGTAGATACTCTCGAAAATCAGATAACATGTTGCAGAAATTTTCATAGACTCGCGCGGCCAGTACCGTACTACGTCATTACCTATTTCAAATAAATTTGAATTGCGCCCGCGGGCGAGGCTATTCCGTAGACGGACTGGGACAAAAGTCGCATCACAAACCGAGTCGCATTTTTGTGACTTTGAACTTAGTGAAATTTCGATGGTAGAATCTCAGTTTTTGTTGCGGAACTCCCTCCTCCCTAACAGTCCCCAAATAAATTGCATAGCCATACTAACAGTATTTGTATCAGCCCATTGATCATCTTTGAGCAGCAACAAATGAAAGCTACACTTACTAGATCAAAATTCCAAAATCTGGGCTGAAAGCTATTGTGGGTTAGGGTGCGCAGTGGTGCCTCTGAGCTGTTAGGCTCGGAATGGTGATGATAAGATAAGTAATTGTCTATTGTTGTTGGCCTTCAGAGTAGGCCTTTTATACTCTACGGTAGGTATTCTAGAAGTATCTGCAAGGTAAGTAACAGTTCTACTACATTCCATGTATCACTAATACCGCAGTAATTATCTGAGTAATCTATAAATAAATATTACTAAGCTTCATACCAGAGTTGCTAGTTCCGGTCAAAGCGTCGGATCACAACAAAAGCTCCACAAAACTCGCAATCGTACAAGTGATCGGCATTTGAAGACACCCAGTGACTGTATATGCACCGTACAGAGCACTATGAGCCTGGACATATCTACAAAAGAACCAAAATGAACTGTGAAATTATTCAAAATGGAAAACTGCCTCTTTAAGCAATGAATTTCAATGACAACCACACTACGCAGCGCCCAAAAAATTATGTGAGAAATAGGAAGGGTAAAAGGGCCATGAAATAGAATCACTTTTTCCATGTATTTTTTGTCTGAAAATTAAGATATTTTTCACCTGAAAGAGAAATAGACATTTCAAGTAAATTTTGCCTGAAATATTATAGAGATTTCAATCCCATTTTTGCCAGACAAAGAATGAAAATTTCACATGAAAACTTTATTCAATTTCACTCGACAAAGGAGCTGAAATTTACCTCCTTTTGTGGCTCAAATCCCGCCGGTAAATGATGTGATTTTGCATGTATGAAAGGGCAATTCAATAGCAGCTCTTTCACGCAGGTAAAAGAATATCTTTTCCAGCCGAAAAATGAAATGGGATGTTATCGGGGCACTAAGTCCCCATAATGTTCTGTTTATTGGGTTGGACTACCATTTTGGGAGGTGGCACTTGCAAGTAGTGCTCCGACAGCTGGGCTTCAAATAGTGCAGCTTTGGCTTAAAGCCAAAGTCATGTCAAGCGGAGTGGAGCCATTTGGTAATGGCTCTGCTATGGCTAGGAGCGGCTGAGCTTGTGGCAGCTGATGGCAGCTGACTGTACTCAAAATATGAACCAGTGCCATGGCTGTACAGAATTGATTGGGACTCCCACCAAAGTTATTATTTGTTCCAATAAGTCCTAATTTCACTGCACCAATGAGTGATATAATTCTGAAGCATATTGCTAAACCGAGTCCCAACAAGGTGCCAGATTTCTATATTCAATGTGATATATGGCTTGAGCTGAAGAGTTTTGAATGAGCCAAGTCATTGTAAGCTGGAGCCAATTTAAGCTGGAGACAATTTGAGCCACATCAGCGGAGCTAAGCCCAACCGTCAGAGCACTACTTGCAAGGCACTTCCTGTACATGTTAGGTTTGCAGTAAACACAATCAAACACAATGTCTCTTTGTTTGTTGAATTAAAAATACTCAGGAAACTTCAACCTCAATCCTTTCATCGCCTTCTCCATCATTGTGCCATCAGCTGGCTATCAGCTCCCTAACACTCATTTGATTTTGGTGTGTCATTCAGGTTTTCCTTTCATTGAATGCAGTTCATGAACTTACCATGTACAGGAAGCACCTTGCAAGTGCTGCCTCCCAAAATGGTAGTCCAACCCAATAAATGGAAAATTATGGAGACTTAGTGCCCCAATAGCATTCCATTTCATTTTTCGGCCAAAAAAGATATTCTTTTACCTGTGTGAAAGAGCTGCTATTGAATTGCCCTTTCACACATGCAAAATCATATCATTTACCAGTGGGATTTGAGCCGCAAAAGGAGGTAGTTTTCAGCTCCTTTGTTGAGTGAAATTGAATCAAGTTTTCATGTGAAATTTTCATTCTTTGTCTGGCAAAAATGGGACTGAAATCTCTATGATATTTCAGGCAAAATTTACTTGAAATGTCTAATTCTCTTTCAGGTGAAAAATATTTTAATTTTCAGATGAAAAATACATGGAAAAAGCAATTCTATTTCATGGCCCTTTTACCCTTCCTATTTCTCACATAATTTTTTGGGCGCCGCATAGTGCCATGACATACCTTCAAATGTGTTCCTTTACAAGCCATAATAACTTGCTAGCAACCTTATCAGATCATTTGGAGTCAATTTTGAGGCTGTTTGAGAATATACATTGAAAGAGTGTGCAATAAAGCAATGTGAACATCCAAAAAAATCAATGAATATGAACCAGAATGGTAGAGCAGAGCTTATTTGACCTTACCTTACATCCCTGGAGCTGATTCCAAGTGAATGTTCCATCACGTAGGTGTTATGAGCAAATTTGACCTACTGTTGAACCTAAACAACCTCACGACCCACACACCAATAAATGCATCTTTTGACAAATATCTGCACTGTATTATATTTATTGAGCAACAAGATATCAAAATTCAGGAGAAAGGGGATAGGAATACCTGGTAGTTGAAGAACTCACTCGGGGAGATGGGGGTTAAGGGTAAAATTTCACTAAGTCCAATATCACAATAATGTGACTCAGTTTGTGATGTGACCTTTGGCCCAGCCGCTTCCTGAGGAAGCCTCGCGTATCTGGCTGACTGTTGATCGCATCAACATTTAGGAAGCAGATGGTTCATGAGCCTAAACTTTTCATGCAAAAATTTTACCATATTTACATTACAATTCTTATCTCCAGTGATAAGGGAGAGAAATCTTTGGCCTGTGCATATCCCCAACAATAGTTGGCCTCTGCCCTAGTGAAAGTGAATCTGAGATGCCAGCTGTATTGAATACACTGACCGCCAGCTCTCATGGCACCACCATAATTGAAAATACCATTGATTTGGGTGGTGGGGGATATTGTGTACTATTATTGATGTACTAGAGTTGATACTGAAAATGTTGGTATAGAAAAACTTTTGCACTTCTTTGTGTATCCTGCTTGAACTTGAAATATGCCAAGTAGACATCTTGAACTTCAAATTTACCATGTTTGAGAGTTTTTCAAACTCTCCATGTTGTGCCAGCTGCCTCCTGAGAAAGGACCCCAAAAATCACAGGAGTTGATACCCGGACCACCACTTTCTGAAGCTGATGGGAAAGTGCAGCTTTTGCCATCCTTGTCCATTTGAGAATATTGTGGGTTAGGGTGTGCAGTGGTGCCTCTGAGCTGTTAGGCTTGGAATGGTGATGGAAAGATAAGTAATTGTCTATTGTTGCTAGCCTTCAGAGTAGGCCTTTTATACTCTACAGTAGGTATTCCAGAAGTATCTACAAGGTAAGTAACAGTTCTACTACATTCCATGTATCACTAATACCGCAGTAATTATCTGAGTAATCTATAAATAAATATTACTAAGCTTCATACCGGAGTTGCTAGTTCTGGTCAAAGTGTCAGATCACAACAGAGAAGAATATGTTTTGGTTAAAATTCCTGGATGGTACTCAAAGGTTTCTATCTGACATAAATAGCATAAACCTCAAAACAGGAAAGAGACTGAGTATTCCCCATGCTTCCCGATGCTGATAAGTGGAAAAAATCACTGTTTTAACACTTGAAAAATTTCTTGATTATTTTCCAGCTCATTCATCCTCACTCGAAGCTGATAAATCTATTAAATAATGTTAATTCGGTGTACAGAAAAAGTTTTAGGGTGAGTGGTTTAGAAATGTGCTCAAACAAAACAATTTTTTTGATGGAAGTATCAACTCTAGGTCCAGTATCAACTCTAGTACATTGATGGTATGTATCAAGTTTTGCTGAGGTTGGTTGCTTGCTCCAACTTGCATCAACTCCATTATTTGTTATTCAAAATAATCTATATAGAGTTTCTGTGCTGTTGTTGCCTTTACGGTCTGTTTGCCTCCTTCATACTATTCCTGCAAAATGGAAATTTGTTCACATTTTCTGCCATCTCGCAAACAATGACATTCACCAGGTCACCAGGTACTTTAACATGCTGGGTGTGAACTCGAGTACAATGTGACCCGCAGTAGTTACGGTGTGACATCCGGAGTTACTGTGTGATTTTAAGCTGGCAACCCTTGGCAACAGGGTTGCCAAATAGAATTATCCTGAAAAATCATACTGAATATCTAATGATTCTAATCAACTTGTTATCAAATTAAATGTATCCAGTTATAATATCTAATTGCCAAAAATTCATTTGCACTGACCTAAACAAGTATGCATGGTGGAAAATCTACATTAAACTAGTCTGGGCTCTGGTACACTTTGCGGGAGGTATATCAGACCTCAGAGCTAGTGATCATGGTTCAAACAGCACCCTCAACCAGAATATTGCTTTTATCAACTTCCCAACTTTGGGGCCTACCAATAGTTATCTATAACTTCAAAGTTCTGCACTTACAGCTTACACTGGGGCAGGACGCTTGTAATTGGGGGATGATGGTGGAGTGGGTAGAAGGATGGGTCAGTCTGGGAAAGGGTCGAATATCTCAAGGCTTGAAGATGTGAGCACAGGAATAAATACAAGTAATAACAAGCACAATCAGAACATCTCTGGCTTTTAATAATTGTCACTTTCATGGTGGAGGACTCAGACTAAAAACTCCTGATTTGATATGTGAAAACAGGTGATGAACTGTGGGAACAGGCTGGTGAAGAGGAGCCCACTAGAGTAAAACCATCCAAGGAACAGGCATTTACACATTCAGCTATAAGGTCCTGAAGTTTGTTGATATCTATCCAATCATTACTCAGAAAATTTGCTGCATTTTTCTAGATCAATGTGGCAAGTAAGAATGTGGCAAGTAAGTATACCTGTATGAATAACTAACAAAGACAGCATAGGGAAAATGCAGAATTCATACATAATCAGCTCATAATTCCTGAGTTCTACTATGAGCAAAGGTCTAAGTGTATCAAAATAATGTCTGTCAGCTTCAGAGAACATTTCAAGACTGAGTCGATGACAGTATAGGATGAGCAAAGGCAATAAACAGTCTTGATCAATAGAATTTCCATTCATGACTACATATAAGACAAACATGTTGTGTCCGAGTTGCGCATGCTGAGGGGACAGGAATAAAAGCAGCCACTGCGGTGGTGCCGCAGGGTGCTCGCACAAAAGGTCAGGGTTTAGGGTTAGGGTTAGGGTTTAGGGTAGTTACATCTGATCTTATCCATTTTAGGGTGGCCTCGACTGGTGTGACCAAAGGATTGTGCACAATATCTGTCGCAGGGGCTCCCGCATTAAACATTTCAGCATCCTCCAATGCGGCACCAGTTTGGCAGACAATGCATATGATCTCGCACTTACAACCATGCATGAGACCAATTTTGTGGATTTTTCTAAAACCGTGCATGAACCTACATTGAGCCTTTAAGTATAACTCTTCATATGAACTGAAAGTATGATTCTAGGAAATAAAACCTCTGGCAGACTCAAGATTTCAATAGTCACTATTTGGGGACAGTCCTTCATCTCTCTTTACTTCATCCTTCTCATCTGGAAGGGCAATGGGGTCCAAACCAAAATCTGAATATAACATTGTTGAAACACTGGTAGCCAGGTCATGTTTAAAGAACAGATATGATCCCGCTTGCTCAGGTTGACTGTCTTGATAAATGCTCATTTCCTGTTGGTAATCCCACTCTTGAAAATGTAGGAGCAGGCGAGCGGTCAAGAGTCCAGAAAGTCTATGGACACCATTGTAATAATGAGCCAGTTAGCGGCTCGGATGGATGCCTAACAGTTTTTAATGCTCACGGAAGTGTCAGGGCATCCAGCAGACGCTGTAAAAATCCACTCTAGAGGCACTGTAAAGATAGATGGCTTGATATATCAGAATAAGGTACACACAGGTGCTTGCTAAATTCAGGTACTAAAAATGAAACTTGCAGATGAGGTTAGAGCCAGGAACAAGACTTACAAAAGTCAAAATCACAGATGCGGTTGTGAGCAAGGATACGATGCTGAATTTCGATTGGATCAGGCTCAATTACATGAGAAGTTGTGGAAGTGTATACCTGAAATAGAATAGTTCTAAATAATTTACTCTGTTGATCATGGTGATTCATCAAATCAACACTGAGCACAAACCTTGTTGGAAGAGTAGAAATTGCAATCCTTTCTTACGTTCCTTCCAGGTCAGAGTATAAAGTCTGAAAGCCTGGAAATGTCTAACACCGTTCAAAATTGCAGATGAATATTCAAAGATGACCATCAATATGGAGAGTAGTTCATTTGCTGTAAAGTAAAATAGGGATTTGTTAAAATGAATCAATTATGCGACTCAAATGACAAATGTTAATAGCACAGTACCACTAGCCATAATTTGTTAATCGTGCTTGTAGATGAAATTTCGAGAGACTCACATTGGGATACTAGAGCTGCCAGTGCATCGTAGCCCCGGAACATGAATCTGTTGAATGTCATTAGTATTCCAGACAGAATGTGTTCAAATGTGGCTTACAATGTCCAGAACCAAGCATGTAACACCTAAGAGGCTCATATACACTAGAACAATGTGATTTCTACCCCACACTGCCCAGGTTCGTCCAGTGAAGACAACTAGCGTCATGAGATTGAAGCAAGGATAAGGACTTATGAAATTATGACAGTCGACATTGAAAGAACATACTGATGATCGCGGCCCGTCCGAGCACACTGAGTGCTCCGCTGAACTGATACCAAGTGTTACAGCTTCAAAGAGTAGAAATGAGTCAGGAGAGGTTAATGAAAATTTCTTTGGTCATGCAGATGTACCTACTCTTCTGTCAGCTTGCCAGCAATAGCCAATAAATATAGGATATTGGCTACCAGAGCGTATCGGCAAAGAATATATAGAAGTGTGGAAAGTCTGAACTTCGGTGTCCAGATGTAATGGACCTCCATACGGAAGGTTAAGGTGTAATCTGATTTTTTGATACATTGAGTGGATAGGAAGGAAGGAACATTGGGCTGCAGTACTTGCCATACCAGAGTAAAGCTAGCAGGTGTGAATGTAATCGAGTCAGATGCCTAAAAAAAAACTGAAATGTTCACACCGAGGCTTGCCCATCGGATGTCAAATTGTAAGTAGCTGGAAGAACAGGAATCTCATTGAAAACAGTTCAAGAGTGGGGCGAATCAGACGTACTGCGTGGAGGCTTTCAAGTTGCTTTCCATGGAGCTATTGAGGTATAGCGCTTCAAAGACGAGGATAGTTCATTTCCGATTGCCTCCTGGGAGGTTTATAAATCCCACCAGATTCCACCCGTGGTCCCTGTTCTAACTAGGCAATTTCCGGTCACAATACCAAGCAGCAAGTGTGCCAATCCTAACGATCTTGTTGTTGCTATGGCTATGCCGCTATGATTAGAATGCCAGTGAGTAGGCATCGTAATTGATAAAATGAATTGTCCGGCTTACGGCGGCTTGTGTCCGGGGTCAAGCTCTTGCCGCAAGCCCGTGGCTACAAAATATCAATTTACGCGAGTGGTAAGTTGCAAAGCAATCCCTATCTTTCATAATGAAGAGTATGTCGATGCCGCTGCTTCATTACAAGCTTGTTAGCAGCCTCTCCTCATGGTCGAGCGTTTAGTTTATCACTATTTTTTTTTTGTATAAGTGCCTATCCTCTGATTCACCTTTGCGATAATCTCCATTGCAACCCTGTGTGTACCTGCCGCGTGTGCACTGCCCTAGCCCACGTTCGCTACGACACCAATGAGCGTATTTGCAACACCGAGATGCTAATTCAACCAGTCACATCTTAAATTCAAATGTCACAATTTCAAACACGCTCTCATCAAGTTGAAGTAAGCAGTGCCAGCAAGTATCAAATGATAATATGTGAGTCGAAACTGAGGCACCTTTCAATATCTTCCTGTATCTGCTCCTATCATGATAAGCTCGTCAGCGTCCGTGCATGTTCAAATGCTGTGGATTTGTGGTCAGGCTCTCCTGATGAGCACAGGCACTTAAACATTCAAAGTGTAAATAGCTGTCGCGGCGTAATGAAAGGTAGCTGTATATGTTATAGTACTCTTGATAGTACTTTGATGCAACCTTTTATTTATTCAGTCACACTTGGCCCACCATTGAACTAGTGATGTGCCGGCTGGGGCCCGGCTCAAAAGCCCCGACTAAGGCTCAAAAGGCCCCGGCCCACTGAAATCTTCAGCTGGGCCCTCATGGACGGCCAGGGCCTGAGTCCACCATATAAATCAATATTATATCAGTAAATTTATGGTGTATCATACATTATATCTATTCTTCGTTTGCATTGCAACAAGTTTCTATGCGAAAAATGCAAATTTATGTGCATGAGAGCTTAAATAGTCATGTTAGGGTCACCACCCTCGGTCTCTACACTCACATATTGCATAGAAAAGAGGTAGTAGTGCCAATTGATACAGCGCATGGTGAGCAATTCACTATCTTCAAACTGAAACTCTATATGCATATATGTAATCTAAGACGCTCGAAAGCCCTGGCTGCCGGCTTTCCGAAATTCTGAGCCCTCCTTGACGGCCAGGACTCAGTAGGGCCCCGCTTATTCGGCACATTGCTACACTATTCTCACTTACATGGGGGTCAACAGACGGCTGAGACGGAGATCATGTGTATAAGTATAGGGAATCAATCCTTGATCAATCCTCGACTAGTGGATCATTGTTCTGTGAAAATCCTTTGGCGGTTCCCTCAGCGACGTTGGTTGAGGAGTTTTTAGCACAATGTTTTGATAGATTCAATTCTACATAGTGCAAAGTACTTAGTTGTACTGCATTGGTGCATTGAAATAAGTTTTTTACCTACAAATCTCACGAACTCATTGCATCTTCCTTCAACATTGAATATACAACATAATCAATTCTTAAGTTAGACTTAGGTAATCGTTGATACTAAAATTAATGTAACTTACATGTTGAAAGGTGACTTTGAAGGCAGTGTACACTTAACCTGTTGTCTGACAGGAGTCCTTTATTGATATACCTTTTGAGGCTTTAGCTTTAAAAGATGAGATAAATGTTAACTTTTTGTAGATCCGGGAAAGTATCAGTGACATTATACACGAGGACCCGACCACCTATGTGGTACTGAACCCAACTGGAATTTCTAGACCCTCCGCGACTCCTCGCGACAGCCCACTCTCATACACATGCTTCAAGGAAACAGAACCTGACTTGAGGTCCTAGTAATCATCAACATCCTGGTCCAGACTACCCTTCATCTTCCTTTAGATCTTCCTTCCTATCAGGAAGTGTTCCTTGTGCCACAGGATCCGAGCCAAAATCCGAATACAACATTGTTGAAATAGTAGTAACCGCAACATCTCGAAATGACATGTGTGATCTCGGTTGCCCAAGTTGGCTGTCTTGAGGAATTTTCATTGTCTGCTTGTACTCCCACTCTCGAATGTGTAGAAGCAAGCGAGCAGTCAAGAACCCAGAAAGTCTACAGCCATCATTATAACAATGAGTCAATTGACATCCACCTTGGATCAGACGTGAGGAACGCCTAACAGATTGCGGCACTCACGGAAGTGTCAGGGCATCCAACAGACGTTGGAAAAATCCACTCTGGAGACACATGTAGAAATGGGTGGCCTGATGCAGAAAGAAAAGTACGCACAGGTGCTTGCTGGATTAATTGAGGTTTCAATGAAACTCGCGCACAGATCAAGGAACATGACTTACAAAATTCAATATTACACATGCCGTGGAGAGTAGGGATACAATGCTGCAGTTCCATCAGGTCAGACTGTTTATAAGACGTGGCAGAAGTATACACCTGAAGTATAACAACTCTGAATAATTTCACTCAGTAAATCATGATAATTCATCAGCTCAATTTATACCTTGTTGGAAGAGCAAGAATTGAAGTCCTCTCTTCTTTTCCACCCAACTCTGTTTTTGAGCTCTAAATGCTTGTAAATGCCTGGCACTGTTCAAAATTGCAGATGAATATTCAAAGACAACCATCAATATAGAGAGTAGATCATTTGCTGTAAAGTCAGAATCCAGTCAGAATCACTCAACCAGACCATTCCGGTATTAATAGCACTCAACCGCTTTTAGCCAGAGTTTGTTAGTCAAGACCATATTTTGATAGCGAGGGACTCACATTGGGATGCTTGAGCTACCGGTGCATCGAAGTCCTGGAACATGAGTCTTTTGAATGGAGTCAGTATTCCAGACAGCACTTGAAGCTCTGTTGGGACATGGCTTACAATATCTAGAGCCATGCATGTAGCACCCAGAAAACCCATGTACGCTAGAACAGCGCGACTTTTTCCCCATACTGCCCAAGTTCGTCCAGTGAAGACAGCTATTTTCACAAGATAAATTCTAAACATTTGGAATAGTCAACGCAGGAAGAGCGTACCGATAATTGCGGCCCGCCCAAGCACACTGAGTGCCCCAATGAACTGATACCAGGTGTTGCAACTTTGAGAATTTTGAGATGAAGTAAAAGATGCAGCAAACAGCAAATTAGGAAATATGTTAATCAAGTGTCTTAAGTTCTGTTGATGCACTCACTCTTCCGTCAGTTTACCGGCAATATCCAATAAATAGAGTATATTGGCCACCAAAGCGTATCGACAAAAAATGTAGAGGAATGTGGAAAGTCGGAAATTTGAGGTCCAGATATACTGGACCTCCATAGGAAGCGTCAAAGCGTAATCTGAATTCACGGTGACAGCATTGAGTGAGGTGAAAAGAAGGATGGGCCGTGGTACTTACCATACCAAAGTAAAGCTAGGAGGCAAAAATGTGATCAGGATGCTTAACGGAACGAAAGAACTTAAATGTTCACACCAAGGCTTGCCCATTGGATGTCAAATTGTAGGTAGCTAAAATAACATGAACTTCATTAGAATTAGCTCAAAAGTGAAGTAATTTGGACATACTGCGTGGAGGCTTTGCTTTCCATTGAAGCTCCCAGTGAGGTTGTAGTGCTGAAAGACAAGATATAGTGCATCTCCAATCCCTACCTTGAAGGTTTTTAAATCTCATCATATTTTACCAGTGGTTCCTGCTCTAACTGCGCAAGGTCAAACCCAATTTTGGGACAAATACCAAGCTGCAAATACGCCACTGAAACATGATAATACTAGTCATTGTCATGGCCCCGCCTCTATGATCAAAGAGCCAGGGACCAGGGCTAAATTTGATACTGCGGCTAGAAAAAGTCAAGTCTCTTCATAACCTGTAATGCAAATGAGGAATAATATACCGGAATGATCGTGGCCAATCCGAAGCAATGCCAGCATACTTACTACGAGCGTTCATAGCGCCAGACTAGTGTCGAATGATCTCAGAGTTGACACCTGAACTGTCAACTACAGAGACACTTCCGTACATCAGGATCTTCCTGTTCAAGGTTCGTCAACATCTCGTTTCATGTGTCATGAGTATTTTAGACATCGTCTTGGCAGTCTCCTTATCAACTTGAACTCAAGTCATCGGCCCTGGGTGAAGGTAGTACGAACGTGCTTGTTGAATACGAAGTGAGAATTGTAAAGATGTTGGAATTAATTTACGAGGCCTTGATTCTTCAAAGAAAAAAGGTTAGAAATCGATAAGCTTCGGAGCCTTTTGAAGTCGATAAAGTTTATTGCGGCATCGGCACAACACAGTATTTCGCACACCATCGGCGGGAAGTGTTAAATTTTAAAGCTGGTTACAGTGAGCAGGCGAGAAACACTGTAAGATAGCAATTACATAAGAACCCAAAAATCAATATAAATATTACACAAATAAATAATTTAGGAATCAGATCTATACATTTAGTATCCTAGTAAATATTTCCTCTCAATTTTCTTCATGCGCTGGTTTCTTGCCTTCCTTAACAGTATGATTAAACTGAACAGGTGAGTTGGGATGATCATTGTCGGAAGAGGATCCAGTTTCAAGGTCCAAATGATGGCCGATTTCTGTAGACGATTCTTGATCCCCATGTTCTTCGCTCCTGCTATCTGGAAGCGTTCCTCGTGCCACAGGATCAGAGCCAAAATCTGAGTATAGCATCGTAGATACAGTAGCCGCAGCACCTCGAAATGACAATGACAAGGTAGCGTGTTCTGGCTGGTCACCTTGATCATTGATTCCCGCTGGCGAATGTTTGTACTCCCATTCGCGAATGTGTAGCAGAAGCCGAGCAGTCAAGAGGCCGGAAAGTCTACAGGACGTGTCTGAAATCAGACAATCAAACGGAACGAATATTTGTGGCACTCACGGAAGTGTCAACGCATTCAGCAGACGCTGGAAAAATCCGCTCTAAACGTTGAACGTGAATATGCTGTGTCGATCTTGATGATCAGGACAAAGTACGCACAGGTGCTTGCTGCATTCCCGAAAGAATCCGTCAAGTTCAGCGTATCTTCAAGCACAGGGCAGTGGACGGAACTTACAAAATTGAGGATCACAGCTGCTGTTGTGAATAGGGATATGATGCTAAACTCAAAGGATCAGACTTCACAATCACGAGTAAAATACCTGACAACACCTGAAATAGAAAATTCCTATCAACAAGCTCTGATCAGTACGGTGATAGAAGCGATCTTTCGGCTTTTGTACGCACCTTGTTCGAAAAGTAGAAACTGAAATCCCTCCCTCTGCTCTTTCCAAGACCGCCCTTGCGCCCTGAATGCTAGGACACACCTAATGCTGTTCAAGATCGCAGATGAAAACTCAAAGACGACCATCAAGATAGAAAGCAGATCATTTGCTGCAAATTTGAAGTCAGTCATAGGACTCGGGATCTTCATAGCATCATACCGCTGCAATAAAATACGTTAGTACTAACGGCTATGCAAGGAAGAGCGAGCAGCTGACATTGGGATAGTCGAACTTCCAGCGCAACGAAGTCCCGGAACGTGGGTCTGTTAATGTGTTCAGAGTCGGAGACAAGATCGACTCGGAACCTAGTAGCTCACGATGTCTAGCGCCACGCAAGTAACACCTAGGAGGCTCATATAAGCCAAGATAAAGCGATTTTTTCCCCAGACTGCCCAAGTACGTCCAGTGAAGACAACTAGATTTCAACATAGGTAATGAACTTTTGTCACTCGTTGATTATCAGTGAGTTCTGGGATGCCCGTACCAATGACAGCTGCACGCCCCAGTACGCTGAGAGCTGAGATAAACTGATACCAGGTGTTGCAGCTTTCGGAGTTAAAGCGTAGGTATTAAGAGTTGATCAAATGTCACAGGAGTTATAATGACATACTTTTCCGTCAACTTGCCGGCAATGTCCAACAAATAAAGTACATTGGCCAAGAGAGCGTATCGGCATAGGACGTAGAGGAATGTGGAGAGCCGGAATTTCGAGGTCCACAGATACTGAACTTCCATAGGGAAGGTTAAGACATAATCTGATTTCGCAGTGGCAGCGTTTAGTGGAGAATAGGCAGAGACAAATTGGCTCCTAGCCATGGTGCTCACCATACCAGAGCAAAGCTAGAAATTTTTTTTGAAAAGCATTGGAGTCGAGTCAGAATTATGGGGAAGTTGAGAAAGCAAAGAGACGTTCGTACCGATGCTCGCCCACTGGATGTCGAATTGTAGATAACTGAAAGAAATCGACGTCGCTATGAGCTCAAGTTTAGAAAGAAGGTGAATAGGACGTACTGCGAAGAGGCTTTGCTGGCCATAAAAGTTAGGATGGAGAAATAACAAAGGGAAAGTCCGGGTTTGGAGGTTTAAAAACCCTACTGTGGCCTGGACCTTTTTCTAAGCTCACAGCCAAATCCGGATACGTGCGGAGCTATAGCAATGGGATTGCTATGGCTCCGTCATTACCGTATTCTACGAAGCTGAGAAAGAACTAAGTTTGATAATCCCTTAGGACTGCGCCAAAATCAAGATCTTTTCACAGGTGCAACGCTGTTGAGGATGGAGAGCCTCATGCATTCATACGTAAGGATCAACCAAGTATACTTATCCTGGGCACATTGGATCATAAATCTTCATATCCATGGAGCCAGAGCTCCTTCAGTTTTCCTCTGCTTCAGGATCAGACCGTTTCTCCCGGAATTTCATGACCACGAGTCTGTGCCTAGCCCAAAATAAAAAAGTAAGGCAAGATCGATTGGCCGGTTGACGAAACTGCACTCACTAAACGAGCTAGTTTGTTGCTCTTACTTCCGTGACCGCATTGTGTGAGGCTGTAAGATGGACGTTGATGGGCGAGTGATGAGGGCTGAAAATCTTACGACCATGATGGTGACTCCTCTTCGAAAGAACCGAAAAAGAGAGCCGTACTAATTTCGCTCTATCCAGTTACCATATAAGTACCATCAAGTTTTCGAAAACTTTGTATTCTGAAATGAAGATCTCGAAGACACGACTGTGTTGATGGGGATGACAACAGTAAAATCAGTTCGAATCAGGTGGAAGCCATGCGATGAGAGCCGGTATGTGTATTGGTATCCCACCGCTACGTGTTCCGTGAGATGGGATAGCATTCATCAGGTTAAATGCATCGGTCCAGTTAAGGATGTTCGCGCAGCACCTATGAGAAGACATTCGTCAACAATGCGAAGATCATTATATCATGAGCTGAGAGGTTGAGAACGAGTTCCACAACGCACGTTCGTTCTTTCCAGATGATGTTGAAGCTTGAAAGGAACGCGGCCCGTATTGAACCATGTGAAATGCACGCGCTCACGGAGATTACGCGAGCGCTAATATGGGCGTCCTGTACGTTAGTAGAACCCTGCAACAAAGGCAGCGCATTACGAAAGGTAAAACAACATCAACTCATATCCATGCCCCATGCCCAACGCCACGAAGCTAAGTGGGTTTGAGCGGTGAGAATAGGCTCAAGGCCGTCCAATCGTCGCTCGAACCGACTGAGCTTCAAGGCGATGAGAGTTTGCGAATACCTAGGCAGTGAACGGGTGGAGGGTTCAAAGTTCAGGTTCCTTTTTTCCATGAGCTTACAAGGTGTTCAGCGGAATTATGCCACATACTACATAGCTATAATTGAGCCATACAATAATGCAATCGATCTGATACCTCACTCTGCAATCTAGACCACTTTCTGAACTTGCCCAACCCAAACCTCCACCGGTACCTCTGCTCTATCCGGTCCTTCCAGCCTTCCGTGGCCGCCGTCACATACGAACCCTCTCCTTCCGCCAACACGCTCAAAATGAATTCCAGCTTGTGCCGCCATACTCCATAAAGATCTCTCCGCTGGATCACGCTCCTTGTATCCCAGTAACACGAGTGGAGGGTTCGGCGGGGAATTGAGGCTGATCAGGTTTGAGAGGGTACGGATGAGTGCCGGGAACGACGACGTGTTATATGTCACATCTGCCATCCTGTAAGAAATTAAGCAGTAAGAATACGAGTGCGGCTAGACGAATCCGTGATTTTTGAAATGGGAAGAGCAAACGCAGAGGCAATGCGAAAGAACATGAAAACCTGGGTCTGACGAGCCGAGATGAGGGAAGCAGAGACAACATACACGATAACATCGAATCCCCCTCGTAACTCCCGCGCATATTCAGGAAGCTCCTCATCCCAATCCAGAACTTCTGGCCTCGGACGAGTAGATGGCTGAGAGAATAGATGAGAGTTCGCGGAGATATTTTCTTCGAGGAGAGACATTGCGGAAGCTGGTTGGACAGAATACGTCGTTGTCAGGCACGCTCTATTCAAAAGAACCAAAAAAAGAGGGGAAACTCACATAGATCCGTAGTAAAAATACATCCATCGTCAACTTCCATTGCTCCTTTTTCATTCGAATTCTCCAGAGTTGATGACGAAGGCCACGGTACAAGTGCAGATCGTAATGCGCCAATAGTTAAAGCGACAATTCCAGTTCCTGCACCTGCGGACCCGGACGGGTTAGTTTAAGTTCAGCCAAATTTTGAAGAGAAAAGGAAGTAAAATTAGAACGGAATCTTCCGCAATATAAAAGACTCAAAAACAAAAGTACTCGGTGAAGCTTTGGATAAAAATCAAGCTGATGACTTACCGAGTTCGATGATTTTTCTTGATCCAGGCCCGAAGAGGGCGTATCTGAGCGAGGCCAGTGGTGAAGCTGAAGACGAAGTTTCGCTTTGGACATTTATATCACCTTTGGCCAGGGAAACGAGCCACGATGAAAGTCCGATGCCACTGTCCCATACTTTCTACAATTGCTTGAGCATTGTCAGTTATTATACGTGTCCAAATCGTGAGGTGCGAGTGTACACCGATGATAGGACTTTTTACTGAAAACTCTTACCTTATCCAAATCAAACGACGTCTGTTCTGTGATTCTCAAGGCTAAAGCTTTTCCGTCACCACCGTTTTCAAGATCAAACCATCCCAATCGGTAATGCCTCTCAATTCTCTCTTGTTTCTTCTTCCCCTGATCCTTTCCCGTATTTTTTGTAAAGTTTATGGGCATAGATATGACAGGAAACGGGAGAGTATTTCCGAGTTTATCATCCAGGCCCGAATCCAAATTGACTGAAAATCGTTCCGGCTCGGCCGTTAGAACTAACCTCCAAGCTGCTATATCTCGATTCAAGGCTGGCGATTGAACAGTGATCTCTTTATAAGCGTTTTCTGGTCGGTATTTCGTGAGTTTTATCGGTTTCGTCGGTTTCGCGGAACTGGAACTGGTAATAGGGATCCAAGAATAAAATATATCTATTTCATCTTGAAACGCATCTGTTCTTAAATCATTGGATACTTGTGGCGTGATGATTACCGGAGAAGAAGGGACTGCTTGCAGGGGTGGTGGCCGGAGGAAGGAGAGGTAGTAGAACATGCCAAGATGAAGAGACGCCCAGAATCGTGAGCGCTTGCAAAAGACCCAACTTCCGTTCTTTTGTTTCCTAGAGGAGACTGGTGCGTAATGTTCTCATCTTCAGTTGTCATTTTACTCCACAATTCGGACCCATCAGAAGGCAGAGGAACCGAAGCCACAATCAGCCTATCGGAAGGTGTTGATACAGAGAAATGAACCTTAGATTACCGAGGTATCCCAGCCATTGACGAATAAGGCTACTTGGTCTGTCCTAACCCTTGGTTAAGTATTTGCAGTAAGGGCTACCTGTCGCCGACAGTGGTACAGTGGTGATAAAGTTCACCTAATTCCGTCGAAATCAACGGCTCGGACCGCTGACATGGGAGTCTCTAATTCGCTCGCGTGCATCTTGCGCGACTGGTGCTACTAGGTGCTACATATCATGGCAAACCTGCACTTCCTGAATGTCCAGGAATCACAGGTTAGGCTTGGCGGCGTCATTGGAGACGTCAGATTTTTTCCCTGTTCTATTTGTCAAACGTCTCCGGGACCCACTTTTATCGACGCTATTCATCGGGCTGCTCGACGCTCCATCTTCATGGGGCTATTAACTTTTTTTTCCACGCAAAGACGCAGACACTTTCAATTCACGATGCAAAGCAACCTGACCCAGACCTTTCAAGTTATCTCCTTTTTTATCACTCAGAAATGCCGCTGATGTTTAAAGCTGCCAGGATTTATGTACTATCAAGCAATATAGATCATAAGGTCTCCTTGCTATAGTTACCTAGAATACATAGATAGCAGATCCACCCTCGCCACAAGCCGTGTTCGGACGCTCAAGGCGAAGCTGGAATGTATAATTCATTTCGCTAGATGTCCACCTGAACCATTCCATTTCAGCTACGACCTGAACCTTATAAAAGTGGGTCAGCTCGACGAGGGATCTCTTACAAGTCACCATGAAGCTCTCATTGGGATCGCTGCTTGCTTTTACCAGCTCTCTAACTCTACCTGTCATCTCACGTTCCTCCTCCGTCATTATACCACCCACAATTCAGAATGGTTCAACTATTTCTCAATATATCTCCTCCTCGTACAGACTCGATGACTCAAAGGTACTCAACATCAACTCCACTGTGTTTGGAGAAGTATGGTACTTTGATGTCGTCTCATCTAAGAGCCCCGATCATGCGCTGGTAGTAGCTTTCCTAGCGTCTGCCACCGACTCTGGCTACGCGTCCAGTACTGCAGTCTCCAGTATACTTTCAGCTCAGGTAGCTGTAAGAGCTGGAAATAACATTTATGCGGAAGCGAATTTGGCAAATTACGCAGAACTGCAGACGCTTGGCATCGGTACCAGTGGCTTCTGGAATGGAACTGGATGTAGTTTTTCGGCATCCAAAGACTTGTCAAGGATGACGATCGATTTATCTGACCCTTTCGACATTACTGGCTCAATCATCTTGGAATCTGTAAGTTGAATAACATTTATACTTGAAGCAAACTGAAGTACATTTTCATGAATTACAGATTGCGCCTCCGCATCTTCCCTGCTCTCCAAACGAAATCGGAGCAAACATGGAATTTGCCCCTGGTTTTGGGTGGGTTAACGCTGTACCATATGCGAAAACAACGGTGGACCTAAGAATCAACGATACAACTGTCCAATTCGTGGGTAATGGGTATCACGATCTGGTAAAGTTCTCAAATAATTAATGCGCTATTCTCCACCTAATGTAAGCGCGTACGTAGGCTTGGGGAGACACAATCTTTTCAGAGACCCTACCAAATTATCTCTGGGCCCGTGGAACATTGGGCCCTTATTCTATGGTTTTACTTGTAGGCGTAGATGCAAGTGGTGTTCAGAGAACGAGCGGATATATCTCGAGGGACGGAAAAATCCTCGGAACACCCTGTTCTGGCGTGAACGTTGCGGTTGAATTTGCTGATAAAAATTCCACCACGGGTCCCGTAAAGGATTTCACAGTTGAAATCCCCATCGAAAATGACCTTTTTTTCAAAGCCTACATTACTGCCATCGCTATCCTTGTCGATACGGATCCACGATACCATGGAATGGGATTCATCTCTGGAGGTATAAAAGGCGGAGATCTAAATTACAATGGAACTGCGAGCTTCGAATACTCACAACCTTTGGCTTCTTTCCAAACTTGAAGCTACTTGGTACGCGTTGTATGTTAGCACTTCATAATGAGTACGCGTGCTTTCTCATGGTAATTTATATCTTCTTCGGTAAGGCGCGCACATACTACGCATGAAATAAGTTTATTCGGAAAGGGGCGCCAAGAGGCATGTCTAATAGCAACCGAACAGTCGGCAGTATTAGAGAACACAGCGACAGGCAAAAATCTCTAGGGCAGATAAGGAGTATCATCTCAACGTCAAGATTATTCGGTGCAACCGTCGAAGATATAGCACACCATCCAATCGCGATGCAGTTCGAGTCCATTTACTTTATGGCCACCGAAGAACTATATTCGCTGGCACTGCCATCTCTGCTCAGAGCCCTATCAGAATAGGCTCAATTTACTCGCATGAAGCTTGCACACAGTGCCTGACCTATCCAAACTTCCCCTGCTCAAACAATACACTGCAATACAAATCCAAACACTTAAGTGGCCCACTCCTAGGTGGGATACCGTACTTGGGAAACTTGCTCTTCCTGGGCTTCAAGTGCTTGGACGATTCTAGCTTCTTTGTGGCCCGATTCCCCTTCCTCTAATCTGTCAACGACGGGGCTCGGGCGCACCGGCAAGCGCTGTAGATCTGTAGGGCAAAAATTTCCAGCTGGAGGCGTCGAGGGCAGTATGTAGCACATCCGATCACTTTTAATCGCCGCCAGTAGTGATACTGTATGGCCGACTAGCTCAGTTGGTTAGAGCGTCGTGCTAATATAGTCGCTAGCGATCAATTGTAACGCGAAGGTCTTGGGTTCGATCCCCACGTTGGCCAATTTTTCTTGAAATTATTTTTCTCTCTTCCTTGCTTTTATCTCAAAACATTTGATTGATCTTACAATTTGTTTGCAAGCTTGGTCTTTCTTTTCATAGATTCTTAAATATTTGCCAACCCATACTTTATGCTTTTATCGCAGCTGATGTCTATTCTCCATAGCAGCAAAGTATACATGCTATCTCAATAATAAGCAGATAAAGTCTCTACCAGGACAAAAAAAAAGGCGTCAATAATCAGAAATCTAAAGTAGCGAAGAGAAATCCAAATAACGTCCTTTAAAACATCTAGTATCAGGTGAAAGAGTAAATCATCCCGAAGTGGTACGCAGATAGACTCTGGCTAGTAGCAAGCAATACCTACAAATGCATCCAATCCATGATCCTCGCAAGCCTTCAGAAGTAAAGTCAGAGATAAAGCATGCATACACATACATCCGAGTCCCAATTCCGTTTTTCATCAGCAAAAGAAAACTAAAAAAAGTTCAGTGTTTGCGTTCAAGTACGTTCGTCATCCGAGCTATCAGAGTCTAGATCATCTAGAGGTATAAATCGTCTCCCTTCTCGCTGCTATGGAAGAGGGCGAATAAGTCATAACCAGCTTGAGCAGACAAAGAAAAAGCACTCACCAACGGAGAGCGCCGCCGCCGTACCGTCGGAGGAAGCATGGGTTTCTTCGTAGAGGCAAACATACTAGAAGGACTAGATGGCGGGATAAGAGTAACTGCAGCTGATCTAGGCGTCGCTGGCATCTGTAGACGTTGTGGAAATAGGTTAGCAGGATTGGGAGCAGCAGCCGATCGTGACGAAGGTGTTGCTTGGGCTTGATGACGAGGGTAAGGCGGTAGAATTCCTGCTTTTGGAGTGGCACCCTGTACACGGGATGGACCCAGCCTATGCCTAGCGGGAGTGGAAGTTGTACCAGCAAGTGCGCTGGAATTCGTGTTCGTATTAGTTAGCTTGAGGTTTGAAACAGAGGATACCGGTTTCATAACTGGTTCTGGCATTGCTGGTAGAAGTTTCCCGTGGGGTCCGGAAGGCAACATGGCGGGCGTTACTGTCGAAGGGGCAAATTGCAAGTTCTGATGCACCGTAGATGCGTTCGCAGTCAAATCCATCGGAGATCGTTCCAGCGTTTTCGAAGTGGATGGCGGGGCGTATTCTGGTCGAAACTGAGCTATCGACTTCCCCATCGCAGCAGGAAGGTTTGAATTATCCACGGTACCAATAACGCGCATATGGGCGTCCCCAGTAGATGGAGAAAATGTCGATCCCCTACCGGCCGCGTTGCTTGATAAAGATAGTTCAGCCAGAGGCGGCCGACTGGGATGGCTCAAACCCGACTGCTTACGGCGTACGACCGCTGCGACGTTTCGAGGACGGTTAGCAGACCCCGGAAGGTTTTTAGCGTGATTTGGGGAGATTCCAACCGCTACCGAAAGAGGTACGTGCGCAGCAGTCTCATCACCGTTCTCATCCACCCGCTGCCTTTTTCGGGCAGAAGATGAGGGGGTATGTGACCGTTTTGCTGCCGGAGTAGACGGGATCTTCTTGCAATTAGAGGAAAGAGAATTTAGCTGAATTGACTGTAAAGATTTCGATAATGATTCAGTGAGGTTGTTTCGTGCAGATTCGATGTGAATAGGAACGGCTTGCAGAAGCGGAAGCAAAGGAGTGAGGGCGCCGATAATAGTACTTTGCTGGTCTTGAACAGATTGAAGGGCGCGAGCTTGGTTCTGCAGCATTTGTGAATACGTCTGGCTGAGCTATGCAATGTAAAGTATGAGCTGCGGCTAACAAGACAAGTGCGAATTAAGAAAAACCATTTGCATCGAATTGAGCCGCTGATCCATACTCTCTAATTTCAGCTCAACGTTCTTCCGGAGGTCTTCAAGTTGGTTAGCTTGTGCAGGACTTCCTACCGTCTTCTGGATTTCCGATTGACTTCTACTTACTATAAACAGTTGGAGCGCACGATAACCATTATAGAAAATGAAATGATACTCACGTTTATCCACAAAATCACCTAAAAGAACTTCCCGGTCCTGTTCAAACAAGGTCTTGACCGTAACAATTTCCTGCTTCGCGCAGTCGACTTTGACCGTCAAATCTTCGACAGACTTTGCAAACTTTTCCAAATGCGCTTGAGTATCGAGCAAAAGTATACGTGTGGATGTTCCAAGTTTGTCTGAGGGCGCGAGAGGAGGTAGTGGAAGTTGATTGGCTTCAGTAGAAGAATTGCCTTGCTGAGCGTCTTTGCGTAGAAGATGAGCCCAAAGAATGGAAGACCCCGAGGGTTTTCCGGAGCTTATGTATGTATCTGAGCGCGAAGAGCAGGTTCCGGCACTAGATGAAGGCAAAGAGTCCATCGGAATTGACTAAACAAGACGAAGGTGATGGCAGTTCAAGACTGAGGACCGTAACGCGGACCGGCAAACTTTTTTCTCTGAGTCTGAGCGATACGATATGCATATTCTTTCTAAGATTTTTTTTTTCAAGTTACAGAATAGCTACCGTTCGCGTTAACTAGCAATGGTAATATCTAAGACTGGACACGCTTAAATGAGCGAAGCACGCTGTGAAGGGAGACACGATCCAAATTCAGATTGAGAGCCAATTTCCCCAACTCAGACATCCTAGAAATCTTCGAGGAGTTCTGAGGACCACGCTTCGGGACATGACCAAGTCGAAGATACCAAAATACAAGGACTGGACGACAACCAGACACTCCCCGCGAGCGTCAAAGAGGGAGCAAGACACGACCTGTTCTCGTTCTGCTTCAAACCTTGCGCCAGGATAGTCATACTGCTACGGTTCTGGAAAGCAACAGTCAAATTCTTGCTAGATGGGAACAACGCGAGCATATGAGTGGGTACAAAGAATTGTAACTTCCGCAAGCTTCACACTCTGAATCAAGCAGGGCCGACAAAAGGTGAACAGAGTTTTCAAACTAGTCAGCATCCGAAGGAAGTACCAGGCATCCGGAGAGAAAGTCCTGGTGGATACCATTAACTTGCTAATGTTACAAACAACCATTGTCTACTATTTGCATCAACAGGCAGCAGAAATATTAAAAGCCAGACCCTCTTCAATGAATGGCGCAAGCTGTGTAGGGAGAGAATTAGAGAGGTAACAAGCAGATGCATGATCCAAATTCAGATTGAGACTCAGTTTCTGCAACCCGGATGTCGAAGGAGTCGTGATGGTCGTACGTCGGGATACGACCACATCGCATATCCCGTCACAAAAGGACTGGACGTCAGCCAGATGTCCTCTTCCTGCGAGCGTCAAGGAGCAAAGATTAGGAGCAAGGCACGATCCGTCCCCATTCCGCTTTAACCCTCGCACCAGCATATATATATCGTCCAAATTCCGGAAAGAAACCGTTAAATTCTGGGTAGATGGGAATAACTCGATGAAATCGAGCATTGGTTTCTGAATGAAAACAAAAAATTGTAATTTCAGAGTACGAAGCTCGCACTGTGAGTCAAGCAGCATCGATGAAAGGTGGACAAAGTTTTCGAATTTGACAGCACCTGTCCCGAGAACGCGCAATTCAGTCAAGTTCGGTAGCCGAAGGAAGCGCCAGGCGTCCGGATAGAATGTCCTGGTGGATACAATCAGTTCTGAAAGCCCCGAGGTATGATATCCCGTTTCTTGTATCCATGTATCGTCAACATCGTCCTCCGCATATATAAAGGACCCGAGAGCCAGACTTTTGAGCGCAGGTAGAGGTCGAAGCAAGTGTCCAATGGATTTCCCAGTAAAGGAGGTTAGTGAGAGTTCAGTTATTTGGGAGAAATCGAGGTCGTGACCCGACCATGAGAAGGAAGATCCGTAGTAGGTCTTGAGACGAGGACAGATCGAGAGTGTCTGAAGAAAATCTATGATACCTTCAGACCAAGGTAAATGAGCAGGTATCTCGAGATATTCAAGAGCAGGACAATGTCCTAAATGGATTCGACTTGTATCCGACGAGGATAGGGATTTTAGCATGGTTGTAGCATATACAAACCACTTCTCAGCAGAATACTCCGAGGCGCTAAGCGTTGCGCGACGCCATCTTGTCGAGTTATCCAACAGAATGGCAACTGCCTCCTCGACCTTTGGACTAGGCCAAAAGTCGTCTTCCTCTACGTAATACAAGTCCAATGGATGATCTCGCGAGTACTCGAGATACTTGATAAGGATTTCAAAAGTTCCAGGGTTTAGTCGGAACCCCCGGGATGAAAATCTGAGGGATGACCAGAAAACGGGCCGAGACTGGAGGTATTTCCGCCAAGAAGAGCACACGTGCGAGAGTTTGAGCGGTGGGCAGGAGAGATGGACAGAAGCAGCGTCGTCCCACCATGATAATGTGTAGCCACCCTCCTGAGAAAAGCAGTAAAAGGCGAAGATTTCATCCAGCAACTCTGCTGGGAGCTTGCGGATGGGAGCAGAGATAATCGATTGGGCATTGACAGAATGTTGCTCCAAATCTTGCCGGGCATTCTTCAGAGCAGCTAATGAGTGCTCCAACTCTGAGATCGATTGATTTAGCATGGCAAGTCTGTGCGGGGTCTCCTCCAGGAAAGCGTTAATCCGCGAAACTTCCCCGAGAGATACGGAGAAATTGAATGGTTTATGAGAGTATAAGAGCTGTTTCAGACCCGGGTCAAGTCCATGAGAGGCTGAGGTGAATTTTGAGAGGCAGCTGGGACAAAGAAGGGGGGTAGACGTTGAGTGTACGGTGTCGGGAAAGAAACCCAAACTGGAAGTCGCCGTCATGTTCAGGTGTAGATTGTGAATGAACTATTGAATAGAATTGCGATCAGTAAGAATTGGCAAGTAGAATTCATGGTGCTCACTTTCAAAAATCGAGTACGCGGTGACTGTGTAGGCGAGAAAAGAAACACGGTAAACGACACGTTTGCATCCTGAATTTTACGCGGTATACGCGGTATACAAATAAGCGCACGAATAAGCGCCTATATCCCTGGCGCTTATTTGCTTAGACTACTTATCAGAAACTCGTTCTCGAAACTCGTTCTCTTGAGTCCTGTTCCAACTGGCCGTAAAAACAGCTCGGAAAACAGGTATTTTTCTTGTCATCCCGCAAGTTTTCGTGTATCTTTCTCGCTGGCCTCAAGCTCAGACCCTGAATATTTATTCTTGAACTCCGACTCCGTAAATATCAACTGCTGAAATCAACCGCAACCGAAACCTTGACCGGTCAAGTCCACGCTCGAATCTCACTTCGCGCCTCAGTAGTCTGTCACTGATTATTCACTCGGAATATCTATTCAAGATCTACTTCAATACTGAGATTCTAATGTGCATCACATTGAGTCTAGACTGTCAGGTAAAATGTACGAGACTTTGAGACGGAGTGCTCGATATCTACCTCCTTTTTACTTGTTCATCCCTGTAGAAAAACGAAGGAAAAACGGCGAAATGATATATACCATTATCTCCTCAGGTACGACTTGAAGTTGGACGTTGAACTCTTACGTCGTTTTTCACCGACTGATAGACACTTGGTCCAGTTGGCAAGCCACCAAAGCCCACCTTATGACCTTTTATGACCCTAAGCCACCATCTCCCATCGCCAGGGTAGGTACAATGAGATGAAGGAGAGGAGATGAAAAACCATCAAGCACGTCGATCCAAGTACATACCATTTACTCAGTCACCGTCCCCGCTCCGATCCCGCCTTTGATGTAGCCTACCTATCTGGGTAAAGAACAGACTTGATCAATGTTCTCGGATCGTGTTCCTGCCCTCGACGAGATCCCGACCAAACCGTCAAAATAATGTATGTGCAATGCACAATATTTCCTTGACTGACGGCTAGAATGAGCATTAACCATCAAAACCTTAGCCTCTCTGTCCAGTAATCCTCAGCGCTGGCGGATTACTATCAATAGGTATATGTATACAGTACAGGTGTATAGGTGGATTCATAGATACCGCTGAATGCCTATATTCTATTCTATTGTACGTGTCCGGTGACCTCGTTCGCGTGAGCTATCAGCTGACCATCAGTTTCAAGTTTCAGCTTCAGGTTGAAGCTTCATTTCCTTCCTCCTCGTATACGTACCGTCCTCACGTACGTATCTCCCTTCCTACAGCAATCTTCTGCCAGACATTCGGTGAACTCTATACTCACCTCACCGTACCCGTGACGCGACTGGTTTCAGTTCCAACAGCCCAAGAGCGTCCATTTCCCGACGTACGTACCTATTTCACTACCTGCCATATATAGCAGTCCGCTGCCAGTGACTCGGTCTATTCTATATTCACCTCACCGCACGCGCCTGGCGCGCGCCGTTGGAGTCACCCCGTCTCGTGTTTCTTCCGTACACCATAGTAACCACCTATACTCCAAATCTCCACATCTCCGTTGGTGTCCCTCCGGAGTCGCAACAAATCCACTGTATATCTATTCCTAGTACTAGTATTTACTTATCCTACTTTCGTATCTAATCTCTGCAGTATGTACCCTGTTACATCCGAATTAAGTTCCTAGAATGTCGGAACTGGAAACCTACTAGCTTGGTGACTACATACTCAACAGCCTGTGGGTATTACCGGTATCGGTACCACAAAACCGCAGTTTGTGCGGCATTGCAGCACCCAGAGCTAGGAGCAATCCAGTCCTTCCCTTCCGTACTGTATGTCAGGCTCATCTACGCCCCGACTCCATCACGGTACCGCTCAGTCTGGAGATCCTGCTGTAACTTGAAATAACCAGGTACTGCGGCTTTGCGGGTCTGCGGCGCGGCACGGATGGATGGACGTATCATTGGAATTTGGTATGTCAGGACTTCCGACTCGGGACTCGGGATTTCATTTCTTATGTAGTAGGTATGTACATCGAACGTTCCCGGTGCGGCCCATGTGCACTCGCTCGAGTAAAGTACGGTTACACTACCTCAAGTTGAAGTAAGCACAGTGCAGATCGGAAACAGAAACACTGGTATATGCATGTATGTATGTACTGTATGTATGCAATGGGCAATAATAACAATATCTAAGTTGACGCTCCCGATGTCCCGATAGTCCTGGGCTTGGCCTTGACCTTACCTAGAAACCCTTGACTCAGCGGCCCAGACTCAGACTCAGACTGGCGCGAGGTGCTGAGTGAGCGCTGAGCGCTGAGCAATGACATCCGAGTCGTCGTGCTTCCCCTCTCCGTACAGCAGTGTGGCGCCGTTACCGTTACTACGCAGTGAATTCTATTTCTATACAAAGTATACTATCCTAACTATGTATACGATCCTCACGTACCTACTTGGGACCCGTAAAGACCGAACGGTAGAGTAAGTATGTATGTAGCACTGTGGCTCAGCTGTGGCTACATAGTATGAGCTCGTATCCCCATAATACTACATTTGCACAACGACGTTGGCGTACGTATCTACGACCATTTTTGGCTACACCTCGACAAAGTGACGACCGACCACGACGACGATATCATTCAATTTTTATCAAATCATTAAATATTATCGACGCCCCGCCTCAACTCGAGTGGCTGAACTTGAAAGCACGTACGTACGTGAAAGAGATCTCCACTATCTAAGTATCTTACTCGACAGACTGCAATGCAAGTCTTCCAAACGCGGACACCGTATTCACTATTCACTATTCACTATTCACATGTACTCGTACATCCAGAAAACAACGTTCCAGTAAAAATAACAAATAATATTACTTTGTTCTTCAACTATGTACGACTACTAATACTAAATAACTACTAGGACAAGAATAATTATAAGTATGTACCAACAAGCAACCAAGTATGTGCGACCCAAAAAAAAAAAAGAAAAAAAGAGAGCGTGGTGACTGGTAACAAGTCACGGTTACGATGAAACGACACATAACCGCATTTCCAAGTCAAGAATGTATCTGTACAAAACTGTTGAAAGGGGAGAGGGGGGTGGGGCGGTGGAGTAGAGCAGAAGTCACAAAGTCCAATTGCAGCAACAAGAAAAGACAAAGACAAAACGTCCCCGAAAAAATGAAACCAGTGCAAGTACGAGAAACACCGCGTATACTCGCAGACTTTTTTTTGTTGTTTTGTTTTTGCGTTTAGGTGTTGAGCGGTGTCAATGATGCTGATGCTGATGCCGATAATAACAATGATGATGATAACGATGTAGGAAGAAATGATGATTTTCATGATTGGTACAAACAACAACAAGACGGAAAGAAAGAGGGGCAGAACAAGTGAGATGACATGTGGTGTTGGGCGAAAATGGAGATGTGGGTAGAGAGAGAGAAAGATAAAAAAAAGTCAATGAATGAATGAAGGAACGACTGATCGTATGATGATGATGATGGATATGGAAGATCACGACGACGAACGAACGAAAGTCGGTCGTCGTCGTCGTGGGTTGTGTAGCAGTAGTGAAGGTAAGAGATGAGGAGGACGGAGAAGCAAGACGCCGTCTCGTCTCGAGAGGGAAATCTTTTTTTTAGTACACAAGCTTTTGAGCAAGAATAAAAAAAAAAGCAAGTATGTATAGGTAGACACGAACGCGAAAATGCAAAAAAGAATAATACGAGTGAATAGTGTACGGATAGCGAACACGATGCAAATGATATTTAAAAAATACACCAAAAAGAAACAAAAAAAAATGCACAAACTGAATAGTCGAAAAGATGGATGTCAGAAGAAAACATTGCATGAGACGAATGGAGTTGGACAGGGATTGAGATGAGATGATTGATGTTGTACATTGCAATCAAGACAAGACAAAAAAGAAAAAATGCAGTGAGGAAAGAGGAAAGGGAGCGGGAACGAGCGATTAAAGAGAGTGATATGCATAGGAATTAGCAAGGATTATGGAAAGCGAACGACGTAGGGTAATTTGGATATAGCAAGCGAATATGTTCACAAAGGCCAAAAAAAAAAACGCGACAAAAGGAAACTCACTCTGGCCCGCAGGGCTGTGAGTGGTCGTACAAAAACAACGACAACGGACGACGATCTCCGTCCGCAGTTTCAAGCAACGCCGGAGATCTCAATAAAGCTGTTCCACTGAAGCCACTCATCCGTCTTCTTTGGTGTGGGGCTGAGCAAAGATACTGAACTGTCTTGTTTTGCCGAGATGGATAGCCGTCTCAGCTTGGGCCGAAAGTCGGAAGAGGAAATGGATGCGGGTCGGTCGAGGTCCATGAAACTGGTGTATTGGGAATCTGACCTCTTCGGAGCCATCATCGATTTCGTCCTACTGTGGGCTGGTGGCTCGGATTTGCCCTGCGAGCGGATACCAAAGCTGGAGAGGGAACGCTTGGATCTCCGAGAACGGGTTCGATTCAATGAACCGGTAGAGAAGAAGGAACGAAAGGAAGAAGGATGACTGCGCGATGGGCTTATCGGAAGGATATCCTCCTCGTCATTCTGAGATTCGGAATATGAATAGCGATGTGAGCTAAAGTCGAGACCCAAATCGACAAAATCGGCATCCTCATCAGAATCCATATCCCATTCATCGACATCCTCGGAAGAGTCCTGTTCGTCATCGGATAGAGACATAAAGTTACTAGTGCGCTCTTCCTTGATGCTGCCAAACTTGAATGACGACGTCACTGCGGCTTTTGTACGGCCTTCGAGACGAGCTAAAGCATCAGAACGCTTTGAGCGGCGGAAATTGGAGGATACTGTGGATACGGCGGTTCTGGTGGAGACATTACGTTTGAGATTGGAAGATGAAGCTGGTTTAGATGGGCCGGCGATGGAGTTGGGAGGTAAAAGGGCAGACGAAGCTCGAGCCTTGGATGAGGAAGGGAGAGCTGGGAGAGCGTCAGCGTACTTGGGGATCGGTTTCTGGGATGGCAAGTTTTGCTGAGAAGGACGGGAGCGAAGAGTGTTGATAGATGGGGCACTGAAAGAAGGATGAGATGTCGAAAGAGTGGGAGTGATTGAATGCATACCGTAAAGAACCTGCACCAGCTAGATCCAAAGACAAGAATGAACGCTCTTTGTAAAACTGAGCGACACTAGGGGTTGGAGAAGAGGTATCTGGAAGACTGCCTCTGCGACGAAAGTCTACTTCGTACAAGTATTCGTGCTCATCGTGGGGGACGTTGGCTGAATGGGAAGGCAATAAGCCTGACATGAAGAATGGAGAGTAGGGGGAGCCAGTGCGGAACATTGCTTGGATGAGAACGGAAATTTGAGGGAGGGAATGAGGAGAAGGAGTGGTGATTATATACAAGACACGAATTCCCCTTTGGCTTAGCAGAACGCCACAATAAAAAAAATTCACGTCAAATGAAAAAAAAAAGGAAGATCGGATCTCAGCACCAAGATCTCGCATAACAACCAACCCTGCATCCATTCCTTCCTTTTACAGTAATCAGTCACTCCGGAGTTCCTGTCACACTTCCCCGCCGATGCACAGCTCTCTGCCTCCCACACCCGCTTTGCAAATTCTACAGTGTCATACGTACAGACATCAACTTGAACCGCCCAAACACCCATTGTTCCCCAATGTCGAACAAAGGTCTTCAAGTTTATTGTTCTTCCTTTATACACGCTTTTAAATAGCTTCAATTCCCAGCGCATACAATCAGACTCATAAAAACACAAACGTTTCTTTCGCGGCTATTCGGCTGCGTCCAATTATGAGCCAATTTCTTACACCATTTTCCTGACTGACTCACTCGGAATCCGGGCGGTAACTTGGCCTTGGCCCTTGTCTGTACAAATGTACAACTGTCTCTCGCTAAACTCATTCATTTGTCGTGATCTTCAACAGTTTCAGCCATTCTGGACACCGGGTCATCATCTACGTCTGCCTGACTGCCTCCTCATCGCCAGTCACACGATGGCGCCTGCGCAAGACCGCCCACAGCGGATAGCGCTGCTACGGATGCTCTCGCTTTGCTGTGCCTTTCTGTCCCGGGGGCCCCTCCGCCTGTACGTGAATTTCACATCTAATGTCAGACAAACATGCTTCGCCAAAACCCTTGAGCAACGTGTCGTACTTATCGCGGTACGGATCGTCCTACTACGTGTTACACCGTGAAACGCGACGCGTTTATAATCATTCCACCTTTTCCCGCCCCCCTCCGCCTCCAGTTACTGAGGTTACTGGGCTTCAGGGAAGCTTGAATATATCCCGATCCAAGCCTATTATAGAAAGATTTACACAGTGGGTACAATGTTGCAGGGATAGCGAGCCAGATTTCAATACTTTGTAGGTCCTAAATGGTTTAGGACGCTGGGGCGGGTCACCGCCTCTGGGGTTTCTCCGACGCGTCACCCAGCTCGTTGGTTACACCGTTTCTTCATACGATAAGGTCCACTTATCGCGGAATTTTTAGTCATTTTTCTTTATGATTTTCGTTCCATTCTTCGTCATCGTACAGTAAAGGTAGGTATGTATCTACATAATAACAGGGATTATGTTCCATATCGAACGTAGTATGTGAACTATCCTCCTCTCTCCACTAGCTCCTCGCCAAATATCCCGCCTCCTAGCTATTTCAAGACGGGGTATAGTCTCCTCCCCTTCCCTTCCCTCTACGCCCCTGCGTGACTCAGGCCTTTTCCCCTCTGGCCTTCTTCCCCTCACTGCGCTACCCTGCCTCACCACCGACGTTTTTTATATTCCGCGCTAGAGGTGCAGTAAGTATACGGTCGCTAAACTCAATTATTCATTATGCACCCGTACTCTCGATCGACGCCGGCACAATTCAAACTTGACTTTTGTTGACTCGATTGTACTCTACTTAACTGCATATGTATCTAGTCTGTCGGTGAGAGGGTGAACCTGAGCAGCTCCGCTCAGTATGTACATTATAGGTCATTGATGACGACCTCCGGAGTCGGAAGTCTAAAAACGGTGTAGGATTGTATGCACTGCGGAAATTAACTCAGGCTTGCTTATGAATATTTACTCAGTTTATACGTACATACTCGTAGTTTGTCGCGTCGTCAAGATACACACACAGTACATACCTACCTACGGAGGATCGTCATCCGGCAAAGAAAACGAAACACATCCGGGTCACCTCCATCTCACCTCCATCTCCTAGCGCCCATCATCACCTCGAGGTGATCTTCGAGTCTCCCTCGGAGTGTATCAAGTATGTTTTTCCAAGTACACCCCAACGTGTTTTCCTCATGTTACGCAGCACGCTTTAGCGTTTCGATTCGTACTTTTCTGCATGCATTGATGGCCAATCTCCACCGTTTCAGTCTTTTCCGAGTCAGCGAACGGCGGCGACAGGGAAAATGTCTATGTACATACTTTCTGTGTTTGAACAATGATTTCTACATACCTGCCTACATACACATGTTGTATACTCTATGTACACGCTTCTATACCCTCCATGTGCTCTATTTCCTCGTGCCGGACATGAGCCAGCTTGATTGTTAGGCCGCATATAGTGGACAGATACATATGTGCTCAGTCACGATACATACAGTACATGAACAAAAACACGACGGAGTACTGTACTCGTACATGGTTCTCGGAACCTCCGGTACGAGCTTGGAGCGATTAAACAATAAGTACTATGGGCAACTTGGGAGTTTCTGTTTTTGATGATGGTAACCATCCGCCGCCGAACATGATCCTGCCAGTATCTACTGCAATAACGATGTAAAGCTCCGGACAAGCTCTTTTCTTCCTTGATCCTTCCGACTGTTCCGCGCGCCGACTCGTTAACAAGCTCCAGTTCCATTCTTTGTGTATTCCCGAGTACTTACACACATCAAAGCGAATAAAACTAATAAAACTTCCCGACTGGACTCCGGGAAGGAAGAGAGATGGTGATGCATAGTACATTGTATACACACATCGTAAAAAGGACCCCTCCGACTGTTTCGCGCGTTGACTCGTTATCAAGCTTCAGCTCCAATTTCTTTTGATTCTCGGTAATAGAGCACATATGATATGATGTACATGTCATTGTCAAAGCGAGTAAAAACTTAACTTAAACTTGCTGGTAGATGAGACTCCGGGAAGGAAGAGATGGTTCATGATGATGCGTAGGACATTGTATATCTCCCGTATAATATAAATGTCCCATCCTTTCCTACCTCTCCTATTCATTGTTCACTTTGAGTTGCCGAAAGGTAAGGATCCTTCCGACTATTCCGCGCGTCGATTTTAACTTTCAAGCTCCAGTTCTGCGTCCTTAATTGGGATACAGAATACATACATACATACGATAAAGCGAGTAAACCTTCAAGGTGAACAAAATTCCGGGAAGGAGTTGCATACTGTATAGCGAAATTTGTTTCCGAGAGGTAAAGTAATACCCACCGCTACGTAGTCTTTGGAAAGGGTCCTGAAAAGTGTGACTTGATACAGTGATTCTTGGCTGGTTTCCAGTCCCGCGTAGGAGCGCGCAGAGCTTGCCGCCAGTCAATACAATTTGAGAAAATCTTAGTAAAAAAAGCTGAACCTCGTACGAGGTCTGTGCATACGTACATAAGGTAAGTACATCCAACAAATGAAAAAGTTACAAGTTGACTGAGCATAAACATTCAAGTTTCAAAGTTGAACAATGTCAGAGTCAGAGTCGGTGATTTTTTATCGGCGTGACCGCGTGCAGATCGCGTACTTGGGGGTGTTAGAGGGTGTTAGATAATAGAAAAATAAAATAAAATCAAAACATGATTAGCGAAGACGTCTGAAGACGTTCGTGAGTACTTATTGAGTACACATTGTATACATACACAGTAAGTATTATATGGGTGCACAGGAGGTTACTATGGCGGTGAAGATGCTGGGATGTCAATGTATTCCTTGTTGACAGATTCGTTTCAAGTTTTTGACGACAACATCGGTCCGACGTTTTTTGTCCAATTGGGGAGAGGGTATGCGCGTCGCAGCAGGTCGCGACGTGGTCTGCGCCGCCGCCATTGCAAAAAGTCCAGATCCTATAAGACATGGACCAAGGTTGTATCGGAGTGGAAGTGGAGGGATTTATTGGGGACTTGATCACGTTTGTGCTTAAGGTTTGTACGTTGAGGGATTCCCCTAGCCGTCTGAAGCAGACAGCTGGAAATTAACGTTTAAGTGTTAGGTAGAGCGTACGTGAGTCTTCCCCCTCAGAGTCAGATACCTATACCGACACCAATCTGTATCAAACGAACAAGGATAAATTACTCGTATGTGGGACCGAAATAGGACGGAGCCGCTCCGCCCCCGATTGCCGAAGACCCGTGACGGTGACGGTGACGAATGCGCGACGGGATCGCGGTGGCGTGACGGTCCGACCTACAGAAACAAGGCGGTTACTTGCTTCCGATCGCGACGTTAATGATTTCAAGTGGTTTGTACACGAGTACACCAATAACTGTGAAAGAAAATTAATAAATTAATCAAGATTCTTTATCATTGTTCTGTCAAGCTCTTTTTTTTTTTTAAATACGCCTGTCACGCATGTATTTTCTTTTTATGGATTTAATTTGCGTCGATCCTTCCACTGACATCGAGGCTAAAGTGGATAATTGCTTAGTACTTACTATGCAACCAGCTATCTAGAAGCCATGAGGGAGACCATACGTCGAAGAATGGTAATAATTTCAAGGCAACAGCGATTTGGAGACAAGGTGGTTCAAACTCAGCGGAAAGAACGGTCAGAGCCGTAAGCCGTGAAGTTTGATGAATAATATTATTGGCAGTTGGACGGATTGGAAGCTTCTTTTTTCTTTTGCCTCGAAGGTATTGAAGATCTACATTCGACTGTAGAAGCCCCGTAGATTTCGCACTCTTTTAGCTTCGTCAGTCCCTTGTGCCAAAGGACATTGGCAGTTACTCGAATATGTATTTACTTATTCTTCAAGCGACGGGTTTAATCAATCCGCCGGAAGCGGTCGGAGGTAAGGAACGTGATTCGCAGTGCCACTTTCGATGCTTTGCGCCTTCACGGATAGACGCCTCGATTCATTTACTTCAGGTGTTCCTCACAACGTTCAATTTCGAGCTCTGAGCGACAGTACGCCACCATCATGCTGGCATTAGCAGTACAAGGTGTCCTCGAGGCAAGGAAAACCTTTGTCGAGAACCCTCGCACGTCCATCGAGCATGCGTTAGCTTTTTGAACGCCGTAAAGACGAAGGAGTACACAGGATGAAGGAAAAGGAATTGATGCGATTATCCGCGCCTTTCGCGCTCTTCGACTTCGATTTGCGAATCCTGTCACTGAGACTTTGATTCGTGTCGTAAGGTCGGCCTTTGGCCTACAAAGCTTTCGTTCTCCTGCGGTCCCGAGGGTACGGAGGTTACACCCGGTTGCTCCGAGAGAGCCTCGAGAGAGCTGATTTCGAAATCGATATCGACTACCTTATTGGGTTTACCATACGCTCTGCTCCAGGCATATTTCGAGCAACCCTGTGGGTTATGCTGAGGGATCTGTCTGGTAGAATAGCGCAATCTGATTTGAAAGGCATTATCAGCCAACATTTGACTTTTTAATTACTCACCTGTCCAAAGTTGTATATGAGGAACGCAGAACCTTCAAAAGAGGCGACTGGCTTGACATGTTGGGCTGAAGCGCTGAAGAGTTGATGTTGAAAGCAAATGAGGTGCCGCAAAAATCGCAGGTTAGTTTGACGTTGATGGGTCAATTATTTCCTTTTTGGGAAGAAAAGGCCCTCCACGTCAAACATCTCTGACCGCATCTGGTCTCGGTATCTGTTGCTCTTTCAACCATAATCAGAATGCAGATTCTCGTGAAGTCGACATACGTTATGATGACCGTTAGTTGATTCTGGAAGTCGATAGCATTTAGCGGCATGCGCATGAATCGCCAAAAAAAATCAAGATAATTCCTCGAACGCATCGGAGAAGGAGGCTGGTGCAGTGGAGTGGATGATAGGAGTTCGCAGGTGCCCGGGTGATTTCGGCTCTGGTCAACACCGTCTTACACCCACTTGGTAACACCAATCCAGAAAAGCTAAAAACTTTCCTCCGGAGCCGTGACAATCATAACGGGCAGCTCCGGACCTCCGGTGAATTCTTGAGTGTGATGGATAGCTTTCTAACAGTTAACTAGAGTAGGCGAACAAAGACTTCGGAAGACACATCGAGAGCAGCTACCGTCAAGCTTCAAGAGTTCGCATACACTGGTTAATGCTTCGGAACGATCAAGTGGCGGCGGCGAACTTCTGCTGGACCTCAAGTTTCTCCTTGATTGTACGTTCTGTGTCTGTTTTACCATCAAGCCCGAATCCTCGCAAGAGTTTTCAAGTCGAACTAGCTATACTTTGACAAGCTTCGTTAACCTTGTCGTCCACGTTCTAGAATCTTTCTCGAATCCTCTTGCAGTCTGGTCCCTCGAAACCACGCTAGAACACAAATTCTGACATTCTTCAATATGTTGATTGAGCCTAGAACGCCAGACAGTCATATTGACTATCCCTCGTTTCTCGGAAGTTTTGGATTTGCGAGTACGCACAGATTCCGGCTCCGTATACCTTATACCGGTGTACTATAGGATCGTGACTAGGAAATGTGACTTGTATCAGTGATGCATCTATCTCTATGTACAGCTCTGCTTTTCCATCGTTCTCAACTCCCTCCATCTTTCTGATCTTCGCTTCGCGCGCGCGTATAATCTATACAAAGGTTAATCGCCACAGCCTGATGATCGTGATGCATAACGTGAACGATGCTACGACAACTTTGGAATGAGTATCTCAAGTCCCGTACCCATACAGCTACTTTTGAAAGGAATGCCTCGTTGCATGGATATACGAGGATGTATGTACCTGGTATATCCTAGCACCGAAGGGAAGGAGATCTATCATCGAACCACCTCGTTGCTACCAATCCGCGCGCGCAGCGTGTCTTCTTTTCCCAGTGACAAATGCAGCCGTGCTCGAGTCTCAATTTCAGATAAGCTCCGAATTCTCTTAACTTTGGGGAGCTTGTGAAAATGGATGCCTACTTGTGCGGAAGGTGAGCGCCTCAGTTGATGCCAAAGCATTCAGGAAACGGTAATATCATCCCTGCGCCACATCACACAAACGAGTATAGGCTCCGAATGATGCGTAGATACCATTGATAATTCAGCTGGGATTCAAACGCAGAGAATGCCTGGTAAGTGGCTAGAACGTTGGTATTTTTCTTTCTTGTAGGGAACCAGTGTGATACGTTGGAAAACACGGTTGGTTACTCATTATGCCAAGAGATGTTCAAATGATAGCAAGTCGAAACTTGTACTTCTGACTCTGGAAGCAGATATAATCTGAGTGTCGATTTGGTTAGAGGTCAGTAATTTTATCTTCCCGACAAGGGTGAGGTTGAACAATCACAGTACGGTGGCGAGAATATTGTTCAAGTTGCAGTTACTATTGTCGACTGATGTACAGGAGTAGTTGCTTTGCGATTGAAACAGTATATGCTTCGATTTGGTTAGAGGGCATTAATTTTACCTTTGACAGAGCACGAAGTTGAAAAATAAGCCACAGTAGTGTGGCGAGAACGTTGTTCAAGTTGAATGTACTTTTGACCTATGTACATGCATACAGAGTCCGAGCCGACTATGTTCTACTCTATACGTACCTCAGATGCGGCAATCAAGTAGCAGCAGTCAGGTCCTTCCAAGTGGCTACATTTACTCTTCAACGATGAAGACGGCTGGCTAGTCTCAGGTACATACATATTCTGTAGATCTAGACCGTCGGCAACTCACTAGTGCGCCACTTGCTGGCAGACGCTGACACTAGGGCGGGTAACGGGCGTACCGTGAATCTTTTCTAAGTCTATTGAATAGAATACGGCTTCTCCGGAATTGCCAGGAGGATCTGCAATACAACCATAGAAAACATGCACAGCAAGTAGGTCAACCCGTCGGAAGTCGTGATCCCACAATGAGATTCAATTTCCTTCGTAAAGCGCGATACTAAATGCGAACACTGCCCATCCGGATTCCGAGTGGGCACAACCAGAAGCCGATTCCTGGTGGTGGGCTTTTCGAGCTGTTTTAAGGTATCGCAGCAGGCTCAACAATGTACTCGGCGGATTCTAATCGTAGACGGAAACTTGCCACTGCGCCACTTCGCTGGCAGGCTCTGACATGAGTGCAGGTAACGGGCGAGTTGAAACATGAGCAACAGTAGTCTACTGTGAACTTCCTCTTAGATGACAGGTTTGTGCCGATAATCGCAATCTGCGATGGGGTAACATTTGAGTTTTTCCAAAAAAGGGAAACTTGGCTATAGTAAATGCTGATCGTTGAATCCTTTTACACAGTTAGGCCGATTCAGTGAGACGCATAGAGATCCCTTACCAGGTTGTAGTGAGTTTCTCAGGTCGTTTATGCTACTAGCGATCCTCGCAAAGTATGGCAATTGAAGGCTGCGAATTTCCAGGTTCATTCAACTTACATGTAAAGAGGGTCAAGAGATTTCTCAGAGGATCCAGGAAGAGGACTGAGATCCCGAGTGATATCCTTGAGCATATTTCATACTTGTAAGTCTCCAAAGTTTCTTGGAAGCACGCCCGGATGAGATTCCCTTAGCAAAAATGCGTATATCTAGGTACAGAAACAGCCATCTTGCTAGGGTTCTCTACCTCTATCGCATCCCTGATAATTGGGTTTATGAAGTGATCAAACGAAAGGTAAGAATGTTTACCGACCTCTGTGGGTCGGAAGACATGAAGAAAGATATGAGAGTGACTACAATGTGATACCGACGCGCAAGATACCTATCGGGAAACCGAGATCAGAACAACCGCAGCATCTTCAATGGCGCTATTACCAATAACGCTCAATTGATTCGGCGCCCCACCAAGATGACTGACCCTGTGCAGAGGATTCTTTTGAAGTTGATTGCCAAAAGCAACCCGGCTGTTCTAAAGATGGAGGATCGAGGACTTCAGAAAGAAACTTAACGACGTCAAAGGACAGAAGGACTAGGCAGAGCATGTCACACTTGGTATAATCTTTTAACTATTTCTGTCTCATGCTCATCGATAAAATTTAGTCGAACGCATGATTGGAAGTTGAGAGTAAGTAGTATCGAATGCGGAGAAGTGAGATCAACGTCCGAAGCGGAAGGAGCCACAGACAAATCAGCGACTAGCAAAATTTAGCGGCGGAATTTCCGAAGTCCTATTTAATTTGGAGAAGTGGTTAGCTAGCTGGTACATGGCGTAGTGACGGAGGTTGGGCGGAGGTAGATGCACAGGCCTTGCCGGTTGCCGGGTCGAAAAACGGGCCGCCCGACTTCCGGTATGTTGACGCGCGCCAATTTTTATTTTCTCTTTTCTGCTCGATACCAACATACCGACTGTAGCGGCTTCAGGGTCTTCTGCCTCGAGGACAGCGTCCCTCAAAGTTTTGGCCGTACAACCATGGTATTCAATTCACGCGGCCTTGCATGGAGAAGTTAGGAAATCATCTATGGTAATCACAAATCATGGGATGATTTCATCAGAATCAACATCGGGTTGAACATTCGCTTCCCGGGCGTGCAGAATCGCGGTGAATGATCTTTCATATAAAAGAACGGTGATAACAAGCATTAGGTACTCCAATCTGCTTCTTTTCCTCTTGAACTCATATACTCATGTTGATACCGAGTAGCGTCCTCAAGCGAGCACATCCTCGACTGTTACGTTCAACTGGACGGTTATCACCTTCATTGCGCGGCCAAGCGCTGCGGTTTTCGAGCAGCAATACAGTCACGTCTCGTTCCTTCCTTTCAGTCCAAACATTCTCTTTGATTTCTGCTGTGTCACTATTTAGTGGTTTCGCTGGATACTGGCTCGCAAATTCCGATTCAAGAAATGGCGCTGGTCAGGCTATCCATAAACCTCATTACGCGTCCGTGCAGGAATGCGCAAAGGCCGTTGAAGAACTCCAGAAGGCCTTTGCAAATGACAAAGACACTGTATCCATAGACCCCGATGATCTCCGCACTCACGGATTCTCCTTGAATCATCATCACCCAGGCAAATCCCCGTTCAATTCTGATTCTGCGTGCGAGTCCGCTTATTTCGTTTGCACATAGGAACTTCACATATCGTTGTAGTTTATCCAAGTTCTACCGAGGATGTTGTCAAAGTGATGAAAATATCGAAAAAGTACCGAATGCCCTGTGTGGTGTATTCCGGAGCAACCAGTTTGGAGGGTCAATTCTCTGGGGTGCGTGTGAATTAATGCTTCGTAGATATTTTTGTCTGATGGTGCGCCAGGTCGATTCGGGTAGTATATGCCTCGATATGTCGCGCATGAATCAAATCCTCGAAATACACGGTACCTGTCTTCAACCTCTTATTTGGAACGGACTCTCACAAACTCTTTTGATAGAGGCGGATTCCGACCTCGTATGCCAGCCAGGTGCTTGCTGGACCGATATCAACGATACTCTAAGTGACAAAGGCAGGTCAACCGATCCCATAACGGCGCGTGACATAACTGAGCTACGTACTTGTAGGAATCCCACTCTTCTTTCCAGTGAGTTACTATGCAGGCTTAATTTATCTCTTGGTCACAGACCGCTGGCGTAGCTCGACCCTGCACCGACCGCTACGATAGGTGGAATGCTCAGTACCGGTTGTTCAGGAAGTAAGTCGCTCAACTTGGTTTGGTAAATATCGCTGAAGGCGACCCTCAGCCAACGCTGTGCGATATGGGACTGGCAAGGCTGAGTGGTTCTTGAACGCGGTTGGTGCCTAATTTAAATGTTTAATGAACTTGTTAACGTTATCTCCATACATTTAGACCGTCGTTCTTCCATCCGGGGAAGTCATCAAGACACGCCGTCGTGCACGTAAATCGTCAGCAGGCTTTGATACGACGAAGTTGTTCATTGGAGCGGAAGGTACCCTTGGGATTGTCACAGAAGGTATGAGAATGCTTCGTCTGGTTTCAGACGCGTACTGATGTTTGGCTTTGTCTAGTGACCATACGCTTAACACCCGTTCTGCCGACCACAGTCGCCATGGTACACTTCCCAGACGTCGGAAAGGTTAGCTCTTTCTTCAAGTTGTTTGTGCAATCCTGGGTTGACACAAAGGATTACCCCAAGGCAGCAGAGGCCGTCCGAGAAGCCTTACTTGCCGGCGTTGGTATTCGTGCGTCCTGTATTCTGAATGGGTTTATCTCTTTCTTCTTCTAATTACTACTTTAACTAGAGTGCGCCGAACTTATGGACGATATCGCAATGGCAACTATCAACAAATACGGCCAAGCTGGCGGAGACTGGCCAGAGAAGGACACGTTGATTTTCAAGTTCCAGGGTCCCAACAATGAATCTTTGCAAGAATCGGGTCGTATCGTCAAAAAAATTGTAACAAAGCATGGCGGTTTCGGGTTCAAATTCGCCAAGGATGACAAGGAGGCGGAGGATCTTTGGGACACTCGCAAGAATGCATTGTACGCGGGACTGGCATCTGTTCCGGGCAGCCGGAGTTGGTCTACTGATGTCTGGTGCGTTTTGCATCTTCACACTCGACCTGGGGTTTGTTCTCATTTTCAACCTCGACCCTTAGCGTACCAGTTTCAAAACTACCCGAGCTTGTGTACGAAACGAAAAAGGACCTTCAGTCAAGCGGATTGAAGGGATTCATAGGTGGTCATGTCGGCGATGGAAACTTTCATTCGTTACTATTAATCAAGACTGAAGAGGACCTTGAGATTGCGAAGAAATTGGTGGCGAAGATGGTCCACAAAGCTATTGCGTTGGACGGAACATGTAAGCAAAATAATTGATTTCAAATTTCATCAACACTTTTTAATCGACTCTTCAGGCACAGGTAACCCCCCGCTAGATGCTTTCGTGATATTCTGAACTCAATATGATACAGGGGAGCACGGCGTTGGTATAGGAAAGAAGGAGTATTTGGTCGAAGAGCTTGGCGAAGGCACGGTGGAGCTTATGAAGACGGTTAAGAAGGCTATTGATCCACTGGGGCTTCTTAATCCTGGGAAGGTGACGATCTGGCCAATCTTGTGATAGTTCTCTCGATTGACTCTTTCTCTTTTTAATTAGCTCTATCCAGATGAGGTGGTAGCCAAAACGAAGGATTAGCTTTGGGCCAGACAATTTTCTCCACTGTATCGATCGTTCTTTCCTTTCTCCTAAATTTTGTTGCAACCAAATATCACTCGTTCAAGATATAGAATGTTTCGTGTGTCCTCTGAAACTCGTTTCGTAGGTTTGGCTAGTAAAGGTGGGCGCAAGGAGCCTTGAGTCAAGGTCTCGTTCAGCAACTTTGCTGAACTGGTCTATCTCCACCGTTGCTGCCTGACGGATCCATAATGATATTTGAGTTGTATAGGGTTCGTGCAGGATGTCGCAATATGATCGGTTTCCCTAATTCTCGAAAGTGGCGATGTCCCCTTTGTTGGTTAGGGGAAAGACAGGGAAAGACGCAAGCTGGATCGTATACTCCTGATTCCTCTTGAGTATTTAGAGAGCAGTCGTTTCCATCAGGTCTCTGAGATTGTTTCTCTGGCTCACCATGGCAATAGGATTAGGACCTGCTGAAGTTGCGTACGTCTTTCTGGGCTTCAAGGACTTTTTAAATATAACTTACGAGGAATCTTCCAGGCATGGTCCTTTGTTCATTGGCTTTGTTTTCAACGTCACCCTCTTTGGGTACGGCTCATCTCTTTTCCCTGGGTAAGAGTTCGTGCGACTGACAATTTTTGTGTATCTACGCAGGGTGTTAACGGGCCAAGTCCATCATTATTTTGATACCTACAGGCAGTACGTACGCCATCCGATCTATCCTTGGTCAGGTTTCTCATCTCGACTCTGCGATTAGAGATAGAACATGGATGAAAGGCCTTGTATGTTTCCTCTTCTCTCTGGGGCGGATGCGAACCCGGAAGTAATTTCCGTTGCCCTAGGTCTACCTGATCTACCTCATGAACATCGTCAACACTGTCTTTATGGCGGAATACTTGTACAACTCCTTGATACTCCACTTCGGTTGGTTTTTTTTTCTTCTTGGCTGTCGAGAGCCGCGAACTAAGAAGGTCCCGTAGACGATCCCCAGTACCTTACTCGAGCTAACTGGGGTATGTATGTTCGCCTGTTCAGTATCTCATATCAAACTAACCTTCCGCATAGTTTTTTCTACCGGTAGGAAGAATTTAAGGTTCTCTTTCATAAACGATATTCTGTACTCAATTTTTTTTTAATACTAGATCCTGCCATGACGGTAAGTGAATCGTTGCCCTCAGCATATCGGTCAGTTATTGAACGATGTCTCCCAGGGAATTATTTCTGTATGTCTAGTCTTCAAAAATCCAAGATAATATGACTCATTTTTCCACACAGTTCTGCGTCCAAGCATTTTTTACGTGGCGTGTAAAAGTCCTCACCTCGAGTAAATGGCCCGCTCTTCTCATATTATCCCTTTCCTTGACCAGCATCAGTGAGTCGCGCGTTTCCTAGGGTTGCGGGTTTTTAAGATGATCGTCCCATCTCTAATCAGCGGGTTCGTTGGCTACGGCGGTAAATGTAACCAGACATCCAGTCTTCACCCAATTTTCCGTGTTCAAAGTGAAGTCCGTATTCGTTTCTCCGGTTTGCCATCCTGACACACCTCCTTGTAGGAATGGGTGCTTCTGTGGCTATTTGGAGCAACTGTCTGCGATGTTCTTATTACGCTCGTCCTCGTCCTACATCTGTGAGATACTTCTCCCGATCGTCTCCGTTTATTATCTGACCATAGTCGGCAGGGTATGCACACCTTTCGCAGAGTTCCTTTTTCTTGACATTGGCTATTCTTCCTCATAGAGAAAGCATAAAACTGGCTTCAAGACATCAGATCAACTGGTTGATAGGATTATACGCTGTAAGCTTCAAAAACGGTTTCTCCAATTTCGGCTTAGTTAACGGTCGATTCAGTGACTGTCCAGACGGGACTCATAACAACTGTGTGCGCTATTGTTGATGCTATCATGTATCTCGTGGATGTAAGTGTGTTCTCGTTCACCCTAGCTATCCGTCGACGCTGACTTTCATGCATTCATTCAGCCTACCGGCACGTGAGTTGTCTTCCTAGTATCCCGAGTCCCAACTGCTTATTCATGACGCATCAGACACCTAATCTTCAATCTCCCGCTTGCTAAACTCTACTCCGTCACCCTTTTGAGTAGTCTCAACTCCAGGGAAGGCTGGGCTTTCAACAGTAGCAACTATTCCGACTCTGTCAGTCGATCTATGACTGGAGGTATCCGCACTGGCCGGACTCATAAAAAAACAGAGGTCCACATCTCGACGACGACGACGCCGGAAGTTTTTGTTGAAGTTGAACGTCACGAAATACGGGATGCTAATGGAAGCTCACGCGATTCCCCAGGCGCGAAGTATCTCAACTATGACTTGGAAAGAAGTTATGGCTATCCCGAGAGAGATGCGAGCAACTGTTGCTGTTGACGCTGCTGGTGAAGCGGTAGACGACGCCGCGAGAGACCTCATGTCCCAGCAAGACAAGGCAACGCTCAAAGCAGGACTTTACTGTGGTATACCTGCCGCCTCATTGACCAGGATGACTTGGAGTTGGACTCTCCGGCTCGGCGAGCAACCTTCCTGCTCGCCTAGGGTGATTTTGACGGAACAATGACATAGTATCATTTCCATGTGCAGGAACATAGTCAGGATCATCTTCTGCGATCAGATTGAAGATTAGAATCGAAGTTATGCTTCAAATCGTAAGGTCAACGTGTGATTTTATATACACAATAAAATATTACCATGATTTTTTCTAAGTCAGTTTCTCCTTTCTCTCCCTGACTACTATCGCGTCTTCGTTTTATTCCTCGCTTCTTGTCCGGAGTGTTATAGTCGAAGCTTCCGAGTTCGAGTTTCCGCATCTTCTCCTCTTTTTCTCTCGTAAAGGTCAATAGAGACCAAAGGATGCCGATCAGTATGATGACCTGGTGCTCATCACCCTCGAAGGACCGGAAGGCAAATTGTGCCTGCTCCAGAACCTGTTCGACCGCTGATTCAAACAAGAGAAAGGCTTGGAATCTCCAAGAATCCAAATCGGCACGCCAAGCTTTGAATGGTTCTTTCGCAAACTGAGATAGAGGCTTCCCCTCAATCCAGAAAGCAGGCCTCAACGTCCGAGATGGGATGTGGAATACCATCGCTGCACTGTCTGATAGGCGCCAGTAAGAATAAGAATCAGCCTTACCCGTGATTGGACTCTCCCTTTGTACTGTATAGCCAAAATATGCCTGGCCGTGCGCTTGGAGAACTATTGGCTTTTCCTTTTTCTTGCTTTGGCTGAGCAATCAAGCACAAGTCGGAGATGATCCGATTTATCAAAGAGTAGAGACGATGTTCCACAGAAGGTTCTTCCTCGGCTATCTGGACATCACCTTCCAGCAACCTAAGAGCAAAATCCTGAGAGTATAATATAACCTGACAACTCGAAATATGATGGAGTCCTGCTAAGAATGTAGACATTTGAGCAATAAACTAAAACTCACTCTCGGATCTTCAAATGCTGCTTTCACATGTTCACCGGTAGTCTCCAGCATGGATTTCGTTGCCATTGGATGAGGGAAAGACCAAAAGCTACAGTCGTATCGTGGAAGAGTCAAATCTCGAAAATTTGGAGGGTTACCGGTTGAGACTGGACGTGAGAGGTACGTGTAGTCGGTCTCGCAGAGCTGAATGCGTAGAGGGGAAGTGTGAGAGGAAGATGTCGTTGCAGAGCTATACGCAGAAACCTCGTCGGATCTCTTCACGCAAGTATGAGTCTCTGGACAATATATATACTATACAAACTTGTATTTTCAATCAACTTCTTCACGGCCCCGCCTCTTCTCCCGGACGTCACTACTCCGACAGCCCACTTATCTCCCTCCTTCAGTCCTCCTCCTAATCCCTAACTCTTGCCAACCGACAGTCAACACCAAAGTATACAACACCTCATCGCCGATAGAAGGATATAAGATAGAAGGATATAATATAGTTAAATCGAGGCTCAGAACACAAAATGTTTCAAGAAAATGCCCTGCACATGAAACCCGAATAGCATTGCGGATCGAGAAGCCTATCAAAGTTGACAAGTCAGGAACCTTGAGAGAAGCCGGTGAGCGCAGTCAATGCAGTTGGCACGACCACAGCATAGATAGTAAGAAATGAGTGGACTATTGCGAGAGATATAAAATAAGACATCAGAGTCGGAATATCGATACGAATAGTATGAGTAGTTACAATAAGCAACTGCCAATCTCAATTACAAAGATTTGGCAGCCCAGGTGGGCCGAAAACTACGTGGATCGATAGTGCAGACTTTGAAGACGGTTAAATAATCGCGCAAGGAGCAAAACGAGGCAGGAGCGACGATAATGCGGGTGCCGGACGCTGAGAAGGGCAAGGGTGGACAGCGAAACGAAAAGGCGAGAGATGAACGCGATAAATTAAATAATGGTCTGGTGATCGTTGCAGCTGACAAATCCGTCCTACCAAAAGGTAACATGGAATTCACGTGACCGATTCTTCGCCACCATGATAACTGACGAACAGCTCGACAAAGTCATTCCAATTTTCCCGCCGAATCGTATCGGACTCGCCAAAAATCTGGCCCACGCTGCTAAGGTCCGTCGATATTCGCAAGACTACTCCATTCGTTGATTAACTTCGAGCACAGGTCCAGAGCATGATGGCAGGTTGCCCAAAAGACCGAGAGCTTCCTGAAAGATTCCACGTCGACCTTGAGGTCAAGAGGAAATATGCTTGGTATCAAGATCCTCAGAAAATATTTTTCGGTTTCGGATTGGACATCAAAGATTGCTTCGAATACTACCGCGCCAACAGGGAAGACTTTCCTTCCGTTTCCGACTTGACCACTCCGTCAGATACTGCGTTCTGGATTGTACGTGCAGTGGAAGCTCGATTAACCAAACTCTGCCGCCATCGTGTTCGTCTCGAACAAGTTTTATCTTTGGACTACGATATGGTTTTATACATCTACGACAGCCCGTTTTTCCAACACTTCGAGCTGGAGGATCACGAGGAGAAGGAGGTTGTAGAGATTTTGAAGGAGCAGGTTCCTGTGTTTAGAAATCAAGATTTGCATTGGTATTATTCCAGTACCCGATGTTATGGTGTGTGTTCGTGCCGCCCCTATGAAGTCGTCACTAATCTTCTTGGAGGTCACTAGCTCCCTTCGCGAGTCAATAATTTCTTTGACGGTTGATATCCCTCCGTCGTGTTTCTATCACTTTTCTCTAATTTTATGAATGCACTATCCCGACTCTGTCAGTCGATCTATGGCTGGAGGTATCCGCACTGGCCGGACTCATAAAAAACAGAGGACCACATCTCGACGACGACGACGCCGGAAGTTTTTGTTGAAGTTGAACGTCACGAAATACGGGATGCCAATGGAAGCTCACGCGATTCCCCAGGCGCGAACTATCTCAACTATGACTTGGAAAGAAGTTATACTGACGAGCTCTGATATCCTGTACGATATTCATTGACTGATGTAACCATTCTCTCACTTGTATATCCCGGATTGGACAGTTCTGTTGAAGAGTCAACCTCCATGTTGCGTTGACGCGTCTGAGAGCCAGTATTGACGAAAAAAAATTAACCACTGAGCAGCCATTCTCAAGAAATGGCATCAAGTGCCTGTCGCACACGGTCATGTGAGTAGCACGTTGGCGATGCCGCAACGCGTGCTAATGATTAACATTCTCTCGTTGGAACGATCCAGACCGGAATTTTGTCGAAGAGTCGACCTGCATGTTACATGTTACGGCCGACACGATCTGGAGCTAATGCTGCCGATACGAATCAGATCATCCTGGTTCTTAATCCTTGCTGACGCCCTCAAATTGTGTCTCAGCAAATGAAAAGACAATTTTTTTCTTACTTTGTACGGCTGGTCCCGAGGGCCATTTCAGAAATAGAATTCATCGGTGCCAAACAAATGATGAAGCTGCCGACTTGCATACGTCCATGAAGCGAAGGGAGCACTCGGAGCAACGCGATGCCTCAAGCGAAACTGAGCTTCCAATGAGTATTGTTCACTAATCCTGCACCGAAAATATCACCGCTAGTCGAGGGTACATTATTTGTTAACTGAGTAGGCATTTCTTACCATTTTTGTAAATTGTGAATGTAGATGTGTACACTATTAGTGTATCTCGTCTCAAGCTCAGGGGACGAGAACAATTTAGTAGATCTTCTCTCGGCTATGCCCAATCGGCTGACTCTGCGGAGCATTGAAGTCAGCCTTGTTGATTCTTCTTTTTTTTCTTTGTCAGGAACAGCTGACAGAGCTATTTACGGAGAACATGTCTTCAAATACCAGACTGTGAATGAAAGGGTAATCAACCCGCCTTACTCATGTTTCTTCCTTTGATTCTCCTTCTAATCCTGAACCTGTCACCTCAGCATCATGTATTCGCCACTCTCTATCAGCATATCCAGGAGCTACCCCCTACTAACTATGATTTTGTTGTTCTTGGAGGCAAGCCAAATTTTACAATCTCAAGAACGGTTGACTTAACTTCTAAAACTTAGGAGGTCCTGCGGGATGTGTTGTAGCCAACCGACTGTCCGAGAATCCAGACTTTAAAGTCCTGCTTTTGGAAGCTGGAGGATCGTACGTTCTCCCAAGTCGCGCTTGCCAAAATGTCTTCATGTGCCTGCTCCAATTAGAAACGAGGGAATACTTTCCATCGAAGTTCCGTTTTTCGTAAACGAAGGGAAGATCCCCAAGGATATTGAATGGAACACCGTATGTAACTATTTTTTTTAGAAGAGCGCATCTGCTCACCTTCTGATAGACAACAATTCCTCAGCCTTCAATGAACAATCGTTCCCTCAATTTCCCTCACGCTTTTGTGCTTGGTGGAAGCACATCGCATAGTAGGTTTTCTTCCCTTTCTCGGAGAGTATGAACGCCTGTACATCTGCGATGACGTAGATAATATGATTTATTCCCGTGGCACAAAGGATGACTGGGATCGCTTCGCTCAGGTGACCGGAGACGAAGGCTGGTCATGGGATAGCATTCAGTCGTTCATCGCTAAGGTACACAATCCTTGTCACAAATAGAACTCCCTCATATTTCAGTCTAGAACGAGCGTTGGACGCCACCCGCGGATAATCGAAATACCACTGGAGAGTTCGATCCTGCGGTCCACAGCACCACTGGTATTAACGCAGTTTCTCTCGCGGGTTTCCTTCTTCCACTAAACTCAGTGGCACTGAAAGCCTCCCAAGAGCTCGGCGGCATCTTTTCGTCCATCCTCGATCCTAATGCAGGAAGTTCCCTTGGGTTTAGTAAGTAGATCACTATTACGGTTGAGCCTGACGCTCACATTCTCATACAGGCTGGTTGCAGTTCACCATCAACGGTGGCCTGCGGAGTAGTGCTGCAACCTCGTATCTAGCTTCCGAATTTTTGAAAAGATCTAATCTTCATGTTCTGATCAATGCTCGAGTATCCCGCGTGTTAAATTCGGAAGCTGAACCCACGACATTCCGAGCAGTCGAATTTGTACATGATTTGAACGGTGAGAGTTATCACAATTTCGAACTCAATCGGCTGAAATGCCATCTCTGAAGGTCCAAAGTACCAAGTAAACGCAAGCAAGGAGGTCATTATATCCACCGGCTCAATTAACACTCCTCAGATTCTCATGAACTCGGGTATTGGCGACTCTGACTTCTTATCCTCTCTCGGCATTAATCCTCTGGTGCATCTACCAAGCGTCGGTCAGAACATGTCTGTGCAGCCTATCCTCGGGAATATCTGGAACGTGAACCCAGACGCACAGACACTCGACGTGATCTCTCAGAATGAAACTGTTTTAGCCCAACTTCTGGAAGAATGGATGGAGAAGAAACAAGGACCCCTGGTGGATTCTGGTGGAAGTCAGGGAGTGAGCTTTAGGTTCAACAGTAGTATATTAGAAGCCATTGGGGAGGATCCTTCGTCGGGCCAAAACAGCCCACATGCAAGCTTTCAGTTGGTAGGGGGGACAATTTCAAACACTCCTTCCACAGGCAAGTTTCTAGGCATTTATACGACAGTTTCGTGTCCAACTTCGCGTAAGTATAATGATTTGCTTCAATTGAATTGGATCAGTTCCCAAAGAGACTACTTGTAGGAGGCACCATTATGATCAACTCTACCAATCCATTTGCCCCACCTGTTATCGACCCGAAACTGCTCTCAACCGACTTCGACATCACAGCAATGCGAGAAGCTGTCGAAACGGCTTTTGTCTTCCTCTCTGCTCCCGCGTGGAAGAATTTCATTGCTGAACCTACTACTGCTCTTGCGCAAGCTGTAGAAAGTGACCAGGCACTCAATGAATATATTAGAAATAATGCTTCACCAACCGCACATGTCATAGGAACTGCTAGTATGACATCCCCCGATGCGGATTATGGTGTGGTCAATCCTGATTTGAGCGTGAAGGGTCTGACTGGTCTGCGAGTGGTGGATTCATCAATCTTGGTGAGTATAGAAGAACGACTAACAGTTTCTAAGCTAAGTAGTATTCGTACTAGCCGTTTCCCCCGTCTGGGCAAACGCAAGCGCCTGTGTATATTTTGGCGGAACGCGCATCTGCATTGATAAAGGAAAAATGGGGAAGTAATGCTTAATACGCATGTTCATTTCACCGTCATATGTAAATGTTCCAGACTTCACTTCGACTTTGTTTGTACGACATTATATTCCGACGTTCACCAAGGATATCAATCAACCATTCCCTTCACACCATCCCAACACTGACTGAAAAGAAGATATAATATCTGATTTTTGATGAGCCCGGTCGAGAGAAATGGGTATCCCTATGTCCGCTCAAATGTCCGGAGTAATGACTTAGAGGAGATCTTCATTCCAACTTCAACCGCGCGTGCCAGACAATTAATAATTAAATCAGCTATTACAGCCTACGGCGTACGGAAAGCATGCGGATACTTCGAGCGTGATGTAGGCAGCCGTTGAGCTCATACTACTTACACCTGAAACTCCTCGATGTATTGTTGATGTACTATGACATATCTACTATCTGTAACTTGACTACGCGTGGCATCGCTGTTTGACGAATGGAAAGTTCGTATAGCAGTGGCCGCAGCCTTCAGTGGGCGTCCGGATGAAAGCAGTGTTGATCTACAGATGATGCATTCCGATTCTGCGGCTTCTGCTTCTTTTGGATTATTGAAGGGAGTCATATTACATAGGCATTGGAACAGCCCAAGAATCAAGATAAGAGTTGATTCCATTCTAGTTATTTTACTCACGAATAACCCGGAAAATGATCAGAATAAGCGACGAATAATAAACCCTATCAGTATTCCTGCAGCTGTCGACCAGATGAATTATCATTTATGAGATGTGGCAACTTCGAGTGCTGCCGAAGTGCCGCATATACCTAGGATTCATGAACCCACGGGGAGCCCGAGATATCTGGAGAATACAATTTGTTAGAGCCAGTGGAGAAGAAAACATTCTGAAATGAGGAACGATCTGAAGTAAGTGCTTCGGAGGAGTACTAGGGAGGGGGGGAGGCACTAAACATTTTGAGAAGGACTAAACCATAAATGGATGATCCAGCCTGATTAATGAGACAGGTAAACATTCATCTGGGACACGATAGCAAACAGTCAAGACGGGTAGATTACTGCAAAATCCACAGGTGAAAGGAGCGGCAAAATTTCGGGAGCCAAGAATGATAGATGTTGTGTCAAACACCCAATGCCACAGCTATTGTTCACAATCTTTGGTGCTACCAAACAAACGATTGTGAACAGTCCTTTGGTAACTACTGGTGACCACCCTAAGATCAAGCAATGTTGCAGGCAGTTCCCGTTAGGGCTAGCATAGCTAGCCCTAACATGTGGGAACTGTCTGCGACATTGCCAACAAATGGCTCTATCGGGGGGTCAGGTAGGTGGTTAGATGGTTAGGGTTAGGGGTTAGGGTTAGGTTAGGGTTTAGGGTAGTTATATCTGATCTTATCTATTTTAGGGTGGCCTCGGCTGGTGCGACCAAAGGATTGTGCACAAACATTCATTTGGTAGCACCAGTCAAATTGTGCACAATATCTGTTGCAGGGGCTCTGTCAAACTTGTTTTGAGCGAGCTGCAGCCGCGCTTGAGTGCGCGAACTTCCCGGTCTTTGAATCCAATGACATTCCCGATACGACAAGATAAAGACCCAAATGTGAATTGAAAGTTATAGACACTTCATCCGAGCAGTCAATACGACTGACAATGAGCCTGTACAGAATCATTACTACAGTGTTAAAATTTTAAGACTGTGATTGCAAGCTCTGATGAGATATTCCCAGCAATAGTGGCAGTGACATTATGATGGAATTAAGTTCAACTCGAATTTGATAGTGTGTATAAAAGAAAGAGATACAATGAAGACTAGACAAGTGCCTTTCACTTTACCCATGACTCCAGAAGAACAACAGAACATTGCCTCTTATGCCTCTGGGATTTGCCAAAACATTGTTTCTAATATAATGGTGGGAGCAACCGGCTTTGGTATGTATGATCTGATCATTTTGAGACACTCTTCTATTCCGGCTTACTTCTCTTAGGTATGACTATTCTGGGAATAGCCATTGCTATGCACATCCTAGTGTAAGGAATACAAGAATCGCTCCTCACCTTGTGGACTTACGTGACGGATTGGGGTTTCTCAATCAATAGGATCAAAACCTGGAGTCGTGCGCGGATCACACTCCTGCTTTGCCTGGTTATAACATTCATTGCCTTGATCTGGAGTATTTTTGCTGGTGTAGCATACCCACTCATCCAGGGCCAGGTTATTTTTGTTAAGATCAAATCAGATGTGCAAGGAGGAATCAAAGTCCAAGCCCAGAAATCAACCAACGAAATTTTGTTTCTGTATTATATAAATAATTGGAGTTTAACAGTTTCTGTGAGCTGGGTCATAGTTGTGTTCATTTCTTACACTATGGCCTGACTCTGCTGTCAAGGGAATTCTCAGTGATTCCATTGTAGTTTGGAGAGCATGGCTTTTGTTTCAGCATAGAAGGTTTTGGAAGATGGCACTCTTATTTCTCATGATTGTGAATATTGGTATGTTATAAACAGACTGACGATAACATGTTTGGCATTTAGTAACCATTTGTATAACTTCACTGTACAGGAATCAATATTGCAGATTGCATACTGGATAACATTGAGATTAATGGGCTAGAATCTAGTTCCAGCACAACTTTGGATTGGCTATCAGTCGTGGTTTCTTTGGCGATCAACATGTTTGCAACTGGTTTGACGGCATGGAAGGCATGGCAAGTGCTTCAAATTTTTTGCATGCAGTCCCCCTTCATTTACAATTCATTGGGCTTTACAGGGATCACCATTGTACTATGAAAGCAGCTGCATTTCACAGAAGAACTAGGGTTCAGAATATCCTACTTCTCTTAATTGAGTCTGGGGCAATATATTGTACAATACAGGCCCTTTTCTTGATCATTGAACTGCTAAACATCTATGATTCTTCAACTTTTGGTATTGGTTTGAGCCTCAGTGAGCAGATTATCAGTTCTATGTTCACTCTTGCTTCTGTGAGTCTCATCTCTGCTATCCCAAATTGGCAATAAATTGATCTGCTACTGATAATCATTGTTATAGGCATGGTATCCTATTGCAGTAGTTATTTTGATCAACATAGATAATGGAAACAAATCTGGCCCATCTTTGCACAGCGCGTAATTCCGCAAAATAAGTTTGCTGTAGCTCTGCATAGTGACTTGCGGCGGCGGCTTTCCCGAGCCAAGAGACTCATTGAACTGAAATTTCCACTGTATGTAATCTTTCGTCATCTTGCTACCTTTAAATTCTCTGTAAAGTACAATAAAGATTAGGCCAGTCTTGTCTCAAAATGTATGAACATTTGATAAACAAGCTCAATGCCCAAGTGGCTCGCCGCTCCATCATCCGCTTGCTAGTTCTTAAACTTCCTGGAATCTTTCTTTGAAAGTTACGCTGTCAAAGATAGCATTTCCAAAACTCAGCGTCAATTATTGAAATTCTGAGTGGAGAGATCTCTAGATACATTCTCCTAGTTCTTTCAGTAAAACTGTAGATTGAACTACTGAAAAATGAAGGCATGATAAATGATTTAGGTACCATCTTACACTAGTACTAATGCGCAACCATCTAATGGTCCAAGAAATCCATGTAGAAAATTTAGAGTACACAAGTATTTCATCTACCAAAAGAAATCACTCCAAAAACTTGGACTCCTTCCAGTTGGCAACCCATTTTCCAATCAATTCTTTCGTAAGCGGAGGCGAAGACCGAATACTCTCCGCAACGGCCCGAGTCTTATCAGTGAGGAACACCATGGGCTGACGATACCCGCCACTGTATCTCGTACGGAAGAACGGCTAAAACGAATATACAAAGCATCAGAAAATAATTGTTACCCCAGTCCATGGAGCCAACGGAGCCAACACAACAAGGACACTCACCAAAAGCTTAACGGTCGGATTCCGCTCTCCATCCTGATCAGATCGACCCAGCCGCTCAACCCACTCCATAGGCCCCAATCGTTCGAACTTGAGCCCAGCCTCCTCTAGCGAATCCAGAATGTCACCCCAACTTGCGCTAGTATCAGGATTCACAATGTGGTACACGATAGACTTTGGAGTAATCGGGTTCAGGACAACTTCTGCTATACCTCGTCCGGCAAAGTCGACCGGGAGCCATGAGGGATGCTGTAAGGGTGCATGCAAATCGATGAGTTGAGCAAAGAGCCGGAAGGAAACTAATCAAAAGGCAAACTTACTTCTGGAGTAGTAGGGAGCGCCCCGATAGTGTTGGCACTCTTGAACATGAGTGGCCATGCTGAAACGACGCGTAAGACGTCGTCGCATCGCCTCCACGAACAACGGGATGTACGTACCTTCCGTCTCATTCCATACACCGCTAGAGAAGCATACTCTCAACATTCGCAGATGATGATGATGAACGGGCAGCACTCACTTCAGAGAATCACCAACCATCTGGCCAATCCGAAGCACACCAACAGACAACTCTGTGCCCTCCGCCGCCCTCTGACATAACTTCTCAACTACCCATTTACTCTGCGCGTAACCTGTACCGGCCGCAGTAGATGGTGATGGAGGATAATCTTCAGCGCAAGTAGCATCGGGGGAGCCTTGGCGACAGCTGATCGAAGAGCTAAAGTAGAATACAGCAGGATCGGCATAGGGTGACTGGAGGCAAAGATTCATTAAATTGAGCGCTCCTCCTACATGTTCGTCGAACGAGTCAATGCTGAGAGCGAAATTGACCGGCCAAGCGTTCTATTCAAAGTACAATACGCAAATTAGCTAACGCGTCGCCGTGCCAACAAGAAAAAACTCACATGAATCACATCGGTCACTTCCGCTCCAATCGACGCGTACTCTTCCTCCGTTAAACCGAGCAAAGGCGCGTTAGGGTTCGCCGCGTAAGAATCAAAAGTGTTATCATCAGGCAATGGCAACCTTCTCATTTTAAGAGATTCCTTGACGCGCTCTCGGGATTCTGCGTGTGACTTGGCGCGCGAAAGACATACGACCTTGCGCACTGAGGGTGACTTGGTGAGCTGATGAAGTATATGAGCACCTAGGGATCCAGTAGCGCCAGTAAGTACCTGTATGAGAACGTCAATTGAGTGAATCGTAATAGAGACGAAGAAAGATACGCACCACCACGCGGGCATCTTTAGGCTTCGGCTTAGCATCAGCACTGGGCTTGTGAGTCTCAAATTTAGCGGCCCATTTTTGCAACATTGCCAGCATCTTTGCCTCTCTGCTCGAGGAAGACTGGACCACTCCCGCCTGAATCGAGAAAATATGATCTGCTAACCTGTTCGTAAAAACAAAGTTAAAGTTCAATCGACAAAAAAGCCCGAAGGGGAACATACTGTTCCACCGAAGGATATTCATAGACGACTTGAAAGAATGTATGTTGAGGGTAAGCTTTGAAAATCGACTGAGAGAGAAATTTACCGTTTTGACCAAGCGCATGGTCACCAAGGTCCAACTCCTTCTGACAAATATTCCGCACTCGAGTGCCTTGAAGGGAATCAACGCCAAAGGCGAATAGATCAGCCTTTTTGTCGAGAGTAGAAGCTTTCCTATACCCGAGAGTTCTGATAATGGTCTGTAGGAGATAATCTTCGAGTTCGGCTTTTGTAGAATGACGGATCTTCTCCATATCGGATTGACCAGCTTCAAAACGGGCGTAGATGTCCTCTGCAGAAGTGAGAACGAGATTCATTATTCAAATCGTCGCGTCAGGGGTATTCAAAAGTAGAGAAGCTTACCAATGGTATCCTTGAATTTGACATAGCAAGCTGGACGGAGAATGCTCATCTTCGTGGCTACAGGGATTTCAGTTCCATATCTGCAAGAAAGAAAGACTTGAGCCATATGGCGGGATTGAGGGAGGTAAGTGGACGGCTAACGGAAGGAACCCAATCATTTCTGGAAGTATACGGGAATGCGTAGGGGCTTCAGCGTTGGCTTCTTCAATTACAGGCCAGATCATCTGTATGAGCTCGGCTTCGGTCATGTCCTTAGCGAGCTCTGAAGGTAAAATCAAGCACCCTGTCTGGGGCTTTCCAGTGCCGAAAACAATAGCTGATGTAGGACATTAGTCGAGAACCTTGCATCTTGGAAGACAGAGAATACCTTCAGCGACATAAGGACTATTTCCGCGTATACAAAGCTCCATAGGTACTGCAATCAGACAGTCAATAGGTGTAAACAACACCACGAACCAGACCGTCACACACCTGGATTAGTCTTCTCGCCCAATATATGAACGAGAGTATCATCAAGGCGACCTAGGTACCTATATCGATCCTTCTCCTCTGGATGACGCTGGAAGAGATCTTTTGTCGCAAAGGATCCATCCGGTCTATTCGAAACAATCTACGAAACGCGTCAGACCTCACTCAAGCTCGTGCCGGACCACAACTTGCCTTTGAAGGATATCCATCTTTGACGATGCATTCGAACGTATTGTTGCCTTGAGATTCCATTACCATATAGTGCTTGCTAAGAGCGGTTGGTCGAACCCAATTCCACTTCCTGTCCTTTGAAAAGTCACGCTCTGAATTCATTATGGTCCCGGTCTGCATAGACGACTTAACAGGATGTATGGAAAATGTCGAGTCTCGTACCTCGGTTGTCCCGTAGATACTGATAATGTTCACTCCTGCCTCAGTAAGACGTGTGCCCAGATCATCCTAATTGACACGGGTGAGCGATAAATGGGGACAGGGAATGGATATTCCATACTGGAAGAGGAGCCCCTGCGTAGCTAACGACGTCGAATGATGAGAGCATCTTGACACCCTCTGGAGTCTCTCCGAGCAACTGAGAGGATCAACATGAACAAAGGCAAGAAGGTGATGTAAGGGCTACAGTACCTTGATGACATAGGGAACAGCAAAACATTGTCGGGTATCGGGAGATAATGCGTGAACTGCGCAGATATTCGCAGCAGTCAGAGGTAGATGAGGGGGAAACAACGTGAAAGGCCGTCCCGGATACATGCAACGAAAGCTGACAAGTATGACTTAGTTATCTGGTAGCGACACTGACAGAAAAAACCTACAGGGCAAAGTGTCCATATCCATGAAAGACTGGTAGAGTACTAAATCCAGTTTTGTTTTGGTTAATTGCAATGTTGGCTATCAGACCGTAGTGGGTAGCGCGGATGGGCTTGGGGAAACCGGTCTATAACAGGAATGCTCAAACCTCTATTTCAGTATCATTGAGGGAACAACCTACCGAACCAGACGAGTGAATATATATAGCAGGTCGAGATACCTCTTGGTCAGGAGTGAGAGCGGCTGGAAAAGGTTTGATAGCAACACTGGCTGCTCCTTCAGGACCCCACAGAGGAAATCGCTTATCTTCGACAATATCGATATCGATACCCTCAGCTTTTAGCATGGCCTGCGCTTCCTGAGCAGTTTCTGTGAACTTTGGACTGTAAATTAGATGAGTCGCGTCGGTAATCTTGGTCAGATGAGCGACGGCAGGGACCGAGTTGTTCACAGAGAGAAGCAAAGCGGTGAGACCCATCTTTGCCAGAGCGAGTTCCAAAAGGGTTTCGTCGACAGACGATGTGACCAGAACGGCGATGGTTCGTACGGGCGGAATTTCACCTGAAGCGACTTTGGGCGCAATCCCCAGCGACGAGTAGTGCCAAGCAAGTCGGTCTACTGCTCTGAGCATATTAGAGTACCTACAGAAAACTTTGAGCTCTTGCAAGAGCACACACAATCGAACAAGACGTACGTGATCGAGCGCAGCTTAAGGGCACCATCTGGCTCAGGAATTCCAGTGTAAACAGCTGAATCATCGGGCTGCTCGCGAGCACGAATATCGAGGAGCTCGGTGGTAGACTTGGCTATGAAATGAACTGCGGGCATATTGAATGGCTGGGATAAAAACTGGAGATTTCTCGAATATCCATGTCTGTTTTAAAACATTGGGGAATCAAGGAAGATCGCGGATATCGGACCGTAAAACGAAAATCGGGAGCGGGCCGCCAGGGAGGGGCTGCACGGCCGCGGGGTTGTGGGGGTGCGGGGGTGCGGGGCTGAGCTTTATTGGTTATTCTCCCCATCAGCAGACTATATTTAGAGATATGCGGAAATCGTCTGCAGCGTCGTCCTCATACCAAGCGTTTGTTAAACAGGTTGGAGTTTGGTGACCCTTGCCCTTATCCGGACCGTAAGCTTACCTCCTGATCACCAGGGCAAGAAAATATTGACACTATATAGGCCGAGGCTGCTCAACTTAAAAACTGTCCCTTAGTCTTGAACCATGCCTCGATCTTCTATCCAAGGGAATGAGACTGCGATAACTAACCCAGACTTGGATGTGGAGAAGGCAGAAGTCGAACAGGTCGAAGATGTCCTCAACCAGCCCCGACTTGAGGTCCCTTCTCGCCCTGTTGGCATACTCGAGTGGCTTCAGAAGAAGAATGCGTCCCCTGAATTTCTTGCCGACGTTGCGAAGATGAACGAGACAGAACTAGATCCAAGTCAAGTCAAACGCGTCGAACGGAAGATTGATCTTCTAATTATGCCTGCACTCGCTATATGCTACATGGTGTGTTCATCTCGTGCTCTATCATCTTTCAGAAAGCTCAAGCGTTATGCTTTAACAGTTCTATTATGTGTGAGTCTATGTCTGATTGGAAAATGGCCCTACTGACAAATATGGCACGCAGCGACAAGACTACACTTTCCTATGCCGCAATTTTTGACAGTAAGTATTATCTGGTGACGAATAACCCCCGCTCATGCCCTCTGGTACAGTTAAGAAAGATCTACATTTGGGCAGCTCCGACTACGTAAGTTCGGACATGATCCTAACATTGAGATTCCTCCTGACTTGTTCACAAGAGCTGGCTTTCGAGTTTATTCTACTGTTGGTGTTCTTCACGGCATCTTTCACGTTCTCCGCCTACTGACTTGAATATATTCCCTAGTCGGATGGGTGGGATGGGCATTACCCACAAATATGTTGATGCAGAGATTTCCTCTGAATAAATACCTCGCGTTCAATGTGCGTATCTTTTGCTCCTTCCCCACACTTGTCCGATTCCGTCAAGTCAAGTGGCTCATCAGTTATTATCTTTCAGATTTTCCTATGGGGCGTACTACTCATGGCTCAGGCGGCCAGTAGGAACTTCACCGATCTGGCTGTGCTTCGCGTGCTTTCTGGGGCCGCCGAAGGCATGTCTGATTCTTTCTCTTGAGTAGTGTCGTAAACTAAACTCGGCTCCTTAGCCACCGCCGACCCTGCGTTCGTCCTCATCACTGGAACTTGGTATACTCGTTCTCAGCAGCCAACAAGAATTGGGTACTGGTATCTGTACGTGTCATAATGACCCATTAAATATCGCATACACTCATACGATTCATCCAGTGCCAATGGATTCGGAATTGCTCTCGGCGGTCTTTTTGGATATGGGATCGGCCATGTAAGCTTTTGAATCCTTTCAGTGGCAGTTTTGCACCATATTAATTGTCTGGTATAGATCAAAGGTACCTTTTATTACGTCTGCCGCCTCTTTGAGCTGCAGTTCCTCTGATACTTCCAACAGGCAGCCTTCCATCGTGGAAGTACGAGTTCTTGATCATTGGAGCTCTCTGCTCAGCATGGGCGATCTTCATGTTCATTTTCATCCCGGACTCGCCGTATTACACCAGATGGTTCACATACGAAGAAAGACTTACCATTGTCAGTCGGAAGCGGGGCGACCATAATTTGACGGATACTCGAGAGTAAGGAAGACTTGTCTTACATCGAGCCATTCAAATTTCTTATGTATGAGTATATTTGTTCAGATGGAAACCCGCACAGGTACTGGAGGCCTTCATCGACCCCAAGACTTATCTACTTTTCCTGTTCGGCTTTACTGCCAATGTTCCAAATGTATGTTGTGAGCTGCTCCGCACACGGGCAATACCTCACACACTAACGTTCATCATTTCAGGGCGCTACCTCTAATTTGTAAACGTTTATTCCTTTCGTTGAGTTGGGATGCTGGTACTGACTATTCTTTCTTACTTACAGCGGAACACTGATCGTCCAAGGGTCTGTCTTTTATTTCGTTGATATGCATCGGACGACACTCAATCCATCTGCGTCGCTGGAATGGTAGATTCGGTTTTGACACCTTCGAAACAACGCTCATGCAGATTCCCTACGGAATGATCATTGTCGCGTTCATCCTCGCGGCCATCTTCGTCAACTCCAAGTTGCCCAAGGGATACCGTAAGCCTGAGCAAACATGATTCTGATCCAAACAATGACCACCTTTTTCTCTTTCCTGTATAATTTGTTTCGTATTCAGGAACTCTGCTTATGGCCGTCACAAATCTACCTACGGTCGTGGGTTTTGCAATGGTGGCATGGTGCAAGGGTAAAGGCGCGCGATTGGCGGGATTCTGTAAGTGATTCTACTTTACAGAATTGCACAGCAGAAAGCGAATTGAAACACCGGTCCACGGTTTGCAGGGCTAACCGGCGCATCGAACGCTACATTCGTTCTTGGTCTGTCTCTCCTTTCCGGTAACGTGGGTGGCCAGTCAAAGAAGGCTATTGCCAGTGCTGCTATCTTCTTAGGTACGTACTCGTTGGGTCCGTTGTCAGATCTTTAGGAGATCCAGCTCTAATTTAATATCACTTCTTAGGTGTCGCAACTGGGTGAGCCTCTTCCGATTGTAACCGATCCTTTGACTTCATGTATTTCGAGTACCAATCTTGTTCTAATTTTCAGGAACATCGTCGGTCCTTTCCTGTTCAAAACTTCCGAAGCTCCCAAGTACTTCACCGGTGTTGTAGGATGTCTGGTTTCTCGTGCACTTGAGGTAAGATTTCTTTCTTAAGCCAATGGGGATCACGTAACCGTAAACGGATCCCCATGAGCCAAAACCGACGCAATGAGATGCTCAAGTTTTCAAATGCATAGATTGTCATCATCCTCATCCTCCGAGTCATATTCGTCGTGGCCAACCGTCGCAGAGATCGCGCCGTGGCTGAAGGACGAGTTAAATATGACGAAAATGAGCTTCAATTGGAGGACATCACCGATTGGAAGAACCCTGCTTTCCGTTACATTACTGTGAGCTCTTTCGATGCTTTGGATCATGGGTTTCATGCTGATGAGAGGTGATTCCGATGTAGTAAACCACTGCCAATATGCCGAGTATCCGTATCTCCCGATTTTTGCTTGCCTTGATGATTTTTTTTTGGTTCTGAATCATTATTGCGGCTTGTTGTACTTGTATGTATGATCAAATCGAATGTTACTGTATTTCGATCTTTGAGGGACATAATTCGGCATTGCTTGCGTACACATCTTACTTACCAAAAAAGGGAAAAGATTTCTACTCTTCTTTTGCATGTCCTTCTTCTCAAAAGCACACGGGTTTGTCATCAACGACGGATCGTTCACCAGCATTGCTGGTGGCCAATATAACTTTCATCTGCGCGAGGAACGTGAAGATCAAGATTCTCGTGCGTATCCGTTCTGTGCCTCGCTAGTTACCTGAACGGAACGGTATCCTTTACAGCTGGCTATGGTCTGGGAATGCTTTATCAGACTGCTGTCCCCGGCGCTGCTCATAACGCTGAGCAGCGCTCCCCTCCTCCAAATTGTTTTCCCGGAACTCGCATCCAAATACTTGAGATCCTGCGAAATTGGGTCAACGATAGTACAAACACAGCTCCCATCTACTGGCTCTATGGCGCGGCAGGCGTCGGGAAATCTGCTGTAGCTCAGACCATTTCCGAAGAATTCGTCAATAATCGTCTCGCTGCTAGTTTCTTTTTTTCACGAGCAGACCCTAAACGAAACCATTTGCAACTTTTTTCACCACCATTTCTCTTCAACTTGCGACGTCTTACGCCCTTGGACCACTTCTCAGAAATTCCATTGATCTTGCTCTTCGTCACAACCCTAATATTATCTATGCCACTCTTGAGCAACAATTCCAGGAACTCATAGTAAAGCCTTGCAACCAACTGACCGCAGAACAATGGCAGGACCTTCCTCGGTTGATTGTGATTGACGAGCTGGATGAATGCCTTGACTTTGCATCGCAAAAGCGTCTTCTTATTATCATTCGCGACGCTATATCTCACTCGACCCGCGAGGCTGAAACGAGCTTAATGCTGCCGTTCAAGTTCCTTATTTGCAGCAGGCCCGAGCCACGCATTCGCAATGTATTTGGCCAACAGAGTTTTCGTACCATTGTGACTCGTTGTGACCTTGGCGAAGCATTCGAATCCGGAAAGGACATCGCCAAGTACCTCCGCGAGAGATTCGAAAAAATTCGACGAGAACATGGATGTACTATGGCGCATGTACCTCAAGAATGGCCCGGCGAAGGTATTGTACAATTACTCGTACAGAGGGCATGCGGCCAGTTTGTTTACGCGACTACTGTCCTCAAGTACATTGGAGACTATCTTGATTTGCCCACCGAACGGCTAGAGATAATTCTCAACATCACTGTTCCCGAAGATTATGACTCGCCTTATCCTGATCTAGATCTGCTATACTTGCAGATTCTTTCTGCGAGCAAGCAGAAGGAACTTCTCCTCGAAGTTTTAGCCCATCTTTTGAGACCTGGTCCAGACATATTCTTGAACCATCAGTATGAACAAACCTCTTCACGCTGTATTGAAGGACTCTTTTTCCTTGCAAAGGGGAAAGTTCGGACGCAGTTTTTCGGTTTGCACTCGGTTTTGAACATCCCAGATAATGACGATGACAATATTACGGTCCGCCATGCATCTTTTGTTGACTTTTTGTACGATAAGAAGCGCTCTGGGAGATATTATGTGAGCAAATCGCAAGAGGCACGACACGAGCAGATTGCATTCTATCTGCTTAAGCGTATCTCGTCCTCAATTAAAGGTCATCAACATCTGAATTCGTGAGTATCGGTGCTTTACTTTCTGCATTCTATTTAACCAAACTTGCTTGTGCCAGCATGAATTTGGAATTTGACCTTTACGCATGGGACTACTGGAATTTTCACTGCCAGAATGTTCACGCATTTCTTAGCCACAGACTTCTCAGTGCATTAGACCTCCTTGACATTACTGGCTTCCTGAATGCCGCGATAAGACATTGGAATCCTAGCTTTAAAGCTTGTGCCTTTTTCCTCAGAAAATACCTCCATGCTTTTGGTAGTATTGCCAAGTGGGCAAAAGATGTCGGTCTTTCCTTTCTCCCTTTTCCATCATCCAAGTCAATCTTGACGCAAATATTCTTGTTTATAGACCCGTAGGTTCTCTCTATATCAAGAGCCGGAGCATTTACTAGTACTCGATTCGCTGGCCCAACAATACTCCCAGTTTGACCGAGGGTTCCGATTGGGCATAGCACCTGCTAGTGACAGAGACAGTCTGATGATGCCTATCTCAGTGCTCAAATACGATTTCTGCCTATTTCGATCTAATGCTGGGATAATATCTGCCCTAATGGATAATGCATCAAGTCCGGTTCAAGTTGAAGACATTCGATGCTCTCCCTGGCCTTGTCTGCCTATTTTACCTTTGAATATCGACGAGTCCAGGTCAGGACCTCATTCCAGTACCGTGGCCATTGAGTTAGAGGAATGCAACAGGCATCTTGGGCTGCAATGTCTGCGACTGCTGCGAGAACCATCACGAAGTGCCGAGGATGTGATACTCTATGCCAAGCTCCAGTGGTCTAATCTCCTCCTGGCGAGAATTCCGTATTTATCCTCAGAACAAACCAAGATCTTTCAAGCTTTAATGGAGAATCTTTCTGCTATACAGACCAGCGAGGATGCGAAGAGAGCGATTACATGGGTCAAGGTGGGTATTCAATGACTTTCTTCGCAAAGCTTTTCTCAATTGATTTTATCCTAGGAGTCCAGGTATACTTGTCAGAGCGATGTCCTTCAAAAACGGTTGCGCGAGCTCAAGAATACGAAGAAGCGGGCTATCCGGGATATGGAGGAGCTGATAAATCCTGGACCTAAGAGACAATGGACCGGAAAATTAGTTCGTTGCTTTAGACTGAGGTGCCAGGTAGCAAGCACTGCCTAGACATGCCGGTCACCGGCCCAGTAGATTTCACGAACACAGCGGTTTCGAATGGGTTACAACTACGAGCAAAACATTCATGGTACATTCGCGTCGCCGATGCGCTAAGATAAACGCAGTACGTACCACACAACCCAAGATCAATACAGCGAAAGAGTACCCAAAGAGCAAAATAAATGAGCTGTGTGAACAACAAAGGTTCAAGGTAACCGAGGTATGTAATCAACATGAACATTGTCCTGGCTACTCGAAGGTAGAATGTCGTAACTAGCGGTGTTTAATAAAAGAGTCCCATCCTTTTGTGCATTGAATGCGTGACATCTTACCAAAAAGAAAAAAAAGGCTTCAAAACTTTAGACCTTGCTTTAGACAAACTTAAGCATATACATCTACAAGCCGAACGTTTGCCGTGCGAGCTCTTGGCCTACTTCAGGTCTGGAGGGAAGCCGGAGGTTGCGAATACTCAAAGCTCGCAATTCCGCTGTAATTCTGACCTCTACCCTCCATACCTCCGGAGACGAAGCCTGTTCCGTGGTATCGTGGGTCTGTATCAAGGAGGATATCGCTGACAGTGATTTGGGCCACGAAAAAGTCATCTTCGATGGGGATTCTGACCGCGATACTCTTTACGGGACCCGTGGTGGAGTTAGCATCAGCAAATCCGACCGTAATGTCCACGCCAGAGCAGGATGTTCCAAGGCTCTTTCTGCCCCTCGAGACATAGCCGCTCGTTCTCTGGCCTATGTGGGTAACGATAATTGTATTTAACATAGCCCTATGGGCGGTAAAAAACGGGTACGCCCGTGGTAACAGGAAGGGTACCAGGGCGGTATTCACATGACATAAGCAGTCAATTAGTAGCTTGAGCGCACTGAAAGGTCACTATCATTAAGAATCTCAATACACCTGTAGTCAGATTCAGGAAATTGAGGCATAATATAACAATAGGCATCCTTTCCGCTGCCGTTGCTTTCCAAGATGCCTGCATGCATATACAGAGCGTTTTGGTGGTGCATCTAAAGACAGAATAGATTTTCACTGCCTGCCTTATTTTAAATGCAGGGTACTGAATTAGAATACAGGCAGCTAGCTGTGAAATGGACTACCTTTCAA
>KN834886.1:21563-38652 GCA_000827265.1 Collybiopsis luxurians FD-317 M1
AACAAAGACATAGTACTAAAATACAATAATATAATAAACTGTGCTATAAACTGTAGATATGGAATAGTAGGCGAGAAACTATCATTACATACAATATAATGCAATACTATAGCTTAGAGGGTTAATACAGAGCTAGTAGATGGAGTGTAAGATAGAGTGGTAGCAGAATAGAGTAACATATAATATTATTTTAAATTTATTCTTTGAAGCCTCAGGGCTACCCAGGGATGCCCAGGGATGCCCAGGGATCATCAGGGAAGCCTCAGGCACTCTCAGAGATCTTTATAGAAATCTCAGGCATCTTCAGGATCCTCAGGAATTGGGGGGTGTCTCCTGACCACTCTGGCTGACCTGGGCAGCCCAGGCAGCCTAGGTGGCCTAGGCTTACCTGGACTCTCTGAGACTGGCCACTGCTAGCCTGGGCATATGGAACTTTTTCCTGATGAAGTATCACATCACAGCTCATTCTATCCTGCACTGACTAGCACAACTAGCTATGTTTAACTACTTCCAAGCTTATTCTGGATATCATAGCCAGATCAAGCTTGTCCCCTTCAGATATTCCAAACCAGTCATAGGAAAGCTTTCCAATGATATTCAGTTTATAATACTTTTGTACATTCTGTACAGCACTATTCAGAAATGTTTCCTGTACAGATGATTCATGACTCCTGGTTCTAAAATCTTCCTTTGACTTGGCTGACTCCATCCAGGGTGTGCTAAGGTCCAGGTTTGTTCAATTTCTTAGATCCCAGCAATACTATTTGTTCCAAAGTTCTGGCTCTGACAGGCTCCAGAATGTACAGTGTTCAGATTATCCATCTGCTTCATGAAGTTTTCTTGGCTAATGTCAGCCAGAGTGTAAACTTATTCCTTCTATAGTTTGTATCCTGAGTTGCACAAACTACATGTCTCCTCTAGTGTGGAATCTCAGCTGTACATGTAGAGATAAGCTCTGGGTACTACAGCTTTGACATGCTGGATGGCCATCATCTAGGTTAAGTACTCCTAGAGACTATAGTGGGCTGGTATACATGGATACCATAGCTGACTTCATCCCATTCATATGTAGACTCCTATAGTGAGGCTTTGACTAGCTGGCTTGGGTGGGCCACTGTCCTCTGAATATATTCTAGAACCTGGATTGTCAATCCAAGGCCATTAAAGGCCTGCAAAAAAATATGCGTATCAGTAGATGTTCAACCAATATTGATCAAGATGCTGTTGTCAATAGAAGACAGTTTGTCAAGCTTGGTTGGCCTTTTGTTGCTGTTTTCAGGCCTAGCAGACTCTCCTTCTCCATTACTGGTCAAGTTTTAGACACTTTTATAACTATCTGTTTTGGGGTCATGTTCTGGATGTAGAGACACCAATGACTGGCCTTCAATGTATTCTGGCTGTACATACAGGATCAGAGGCTGGGACCTCTTGGTAGTTTTTATTGAGTGGAACTTCATTAAGCATTGCTGAAGAAGCTCTTTTCACTTCTGGTGGTGCTACAGGTATTTTTTGTGAGTTCTCTTGCCTGGGCTTTGGGTTATTTTCAAAAAGATCTGTTGGGGATGTATGTTCATCCTATGTAGGTTCAATGGATGACACACAAGAGCATCTGCTGAGCAGAGACAAAGGAGCTGTTGTTGAACATTGACTATCAGACCTTGCTAGCAATGGTTTCATGATCTCACCTGAAGATTTTTGCTCAGCCAACTGAGCCAAAGTGGCTTCAGTGTTCTGGAGCTTATTTTTAAGCTTTTGAGTGTAATTTTGTTGCTTTGTCAAGCTTCCTGCATTCTTGTTTTACTGGATAGCTTCTGCCAACTTGACCTCCTTTAACTCAACATTTTTATTGAGACTTTTGACTTTTGCTCACAGAGTATTTTTGTTGTGTCCTTTTTTATCTGAGTGCATGCTGTTGGCAGGAGTATTCTGGTGGTAGGAGTTTACAAATAGGTGGAAAAGGGTTGATACACCTAAGACAGGCACTGGAGGGATGCAGCTCCAGCCTGCAGTGAACATGTGTTCTCTACAATCTGGAAATCAGAAATGTGCAGTCTAGGTTTGAATAAGTGCATCTGATTGCATCTATGTGTAAGTGTGATCTGTTATTAGAATCTTACTATCTCACTGCTGACCCTTGTCTTACAGGTGGCTCTACTTGTATTGACCAGGATGTCCAGGTGAAAGGCAAGATCTCCTGCCAGGAAGCAGGCAAATTCTTCCAACACTGAGAAAGACTTGACAAAAGATACAAAGTATTATCAAAAGTCCATTTTGACTGAATAACTACTTAGTATGTTTTACTGACTGTAGCCTATACAGACACTGCAATGGACATCATCAAGCTAGCCACATTTATGCCACCAAAAAAAGAAAAGAAGTCACTGTATTGAAGGCAGCAGGTGCTCAAGTGGCAGCCCCTTTACTAAATTTTCCTTCTAAACACTCTCAAAAGTGTACATTGGAATTGATGGAAGTTTAAACAGAAAAAGTGCATGCTTTGAACTCCCTAATTGTACTTTTCCAAGCCTATATAGGTGTTCAAAACTCAGTCACAGAATGGCAGCATTTTACCAAGTGTGGAACTGAACAAAGTTTACCAAACATGTTGCATGAACATATATCTACCACCTTGGATCTGGCACTCAAAAACCATTGTCTTTTGAATTCATATGTCCCACCTGATTTCAATCTATACAACCTCTACTAAGGAGTTTGCTTGATGCAATATTTTCTGGGAGTTGGCTCTGCTGGCTTGTTGTTTTGCTCTTCCAGTCTTGTGCATAACTTTGACCATTCCTGCTGGGACTCTTTGCCTTTCAACAAGTCCTTTGGAATGAGGACACACATTTTCTTCACAAGTGAGAACTCCTCCCCTTGCACAAAACAAGTTTTGATTTCATTGACCAGTGGGGTAAACTTGAGTATACAAGTAAACTGTGCCATTCACAGCTAGGGTCTATGAAGGAGGCAATAAAGCAGATGGACAACTTAGACAGTGGATGGATTGACTTCATGAATCTTCCTAAAAATACTTTTTTAAATAAATGGAACAGTAAGACCTTGTTCAAGGAGGCCTTGAGTACTGTTCTTGCTCTAGGGGAGGCTTTGGCTAGATTAACATATGGTGTACACAGAATTCAGCAGTTGAGGTAGAGGATCTTATCTTAACTCTGACATTGATTCTAATTGAATTGTGAATTGTTTAAAATACTGCACATAAGGCTGAGGTGGATTGTGAAGTGTTGGTGAAGGTCTGAAGGAAGTGTTAGAAAGGAATTAAAGTGAATAATGAAATTAGGAGTAGATGAGAAAAAAATATGCTAGTTGGCAAGCTGATTACAGTGAAGAATGGCAAAGGGTTGAGAAAAGTTGGCAAACTTACCAGAAGTTAACAAGTCAAAGTTGGCAAGTTGAATTGGCAACTGTACACATGCCTTTCACTAACATTAGAGGTGAGGTCACTAGATATATCTTTCCATTTAATGCATTAGCTTGAATCCAATAATGGGCCCAATTTAAGCCCAGGCATGTAATTGATAAAAATTGACAATTTCACCTTTGCATTACACACACTTGCTGCAGTAATTATGATCTGACAGCTAAAGTCTACAATTACACTTGACAGTGGTAACCTTAATGAAAATGGAACTATTTGAAGAAAGAAGATCTATTTTGTAGAAAGGTATACCATTATTGTTCAATACAGAATGCTTGAGAGATGTTGCTCTAGCATTCATCCATGCTAGCAGACCTACCCAATTATAGTGACAGTCTCTTATAAGACAGGTGTATTGTTGGAACCACATATCAATCATTCAACTGAAAGGGTTACCATTACCAGAGACTATTATGAGTGACCAACAGGCCAGATTGATAAAGAACCAGATTGCTCTGATGCCAAGAACAAAATGGCTATGGCCTCATGGAACCTAAATAAAGATGAGCCAACCAGAGATACTGGATTTCAGGAGGAAATAAGGTTATAGATCCCTTTTGATCTAAGGGACACCATTTGATGACTATGAGTGGCCACCTATGAATAATGAGTTGCAATATTAGAATGAAAGGAAAACTCTTCTTGAGAAAGAGACACATCTAGATGGACACCATGGACAAGTGGAATAACAGTTGTGCTGTGAAAGTGGGAGTGGGTTATTGCTCAACCCATCCACATGGAATCAAAATGAATCTAACTTGAATTGTTCAGGTATAAAACTGAGGAGATTACCTATAAAGACTTATTGGAAACTTTTGGGGAATGATTCAGGGACAAACTCTGAAATGGCTACCTATAAGAGAAACTGCAATTTAAAAAAGAATTATTTTAAATGATTTTGTATTAAACAGTAGATATTATTTTTGAGTAGTATAAATACGGTCGTTAGTCTACTGTTTAATCAAGTAACCTTTGGACTGTAATGGCCTCTGTGTGAAGTGTTTGATTATTTTCCTTGCCTGGAATGTGGTTGTATACCTGCTGTGATTAGCAGTTGAGTTACTCCTGCATTTTTGATAAAATCTACTTAAGCCTAAAAAACCTTTGACATATATTTTCATTGAGATGTTGAAAAGTTTATGAATAGTTCCTTGTTGTAGAACAACTTGGAACATTTGAAAAATACAGATCATTACCTCTTCAAATAGCTGAAGTTCTGACAATAAAAAGATCAATCAGGTTAACTGAATTGTCCTGGTATTGCAGAACCTTTGACAATGCACCCCTTGCACCTTTAACAAGAACAAACCTCATTACTGATATGCCAGAACCATGTTCTGATGCATATACACTATAAAACTACAGTGTTTTAACTTTCCTCTCTGCTACTGCAGTTGCAGTTGCAGGCAAAGGCCTAGGTACAGTCACCATTGGAAGAGCATTCATATGGCACCACTCATTCTCATTTGTATTTGGTAGATCAGAGCTGCACTTACATGAGATTGCCTCAATAGGCAGTATAGATACATTAGCATGATACATTGTTATTGTTGCTGTTACAATGGTAGGCCACTGACTTCCAATGCCATTGTATGTGCAGGTACATTCTACAGTTATCTAGTGCTTACAGGATCCACTTCAATTAACCTGATTTACTAGGTATGTATCTCTATGTATGGTGTATCTATAGAGTCATGGGCTTCAGGTATAAAGACAATGTAAGTAAAGATAAGTTTCTGTTGTCTATCTTACATTGAAGTCTCAACTTCTCTCAATATTATACAGAACAGATACAATGGCACCAATGGCAAATGTCATCCTTGGATCTGAATATCCCTAAATCATAGACAGGGAATTGACAACTCCTAACTCAATTGTAATGCATGTAACTCAACAGGGCTCATGATTTTTGTAGTAGCAATCAGTATTGGTGTATTTACAGATAAGTACACACCCAATGGCAATTCATTCTTAGATATGAATACCCACAAAGTGCACAACATGAAACCCATGATGAGGCTTTATTTAAATGTGAATTCTTGCAAACCACACTTGTATCAAAAGGAGGACCTCAGTTGTACTTAAAGTATTGCATGTATGCATTTCATCTCTTCCATATGGCCTTTTCCATCTTATTTGCCTTATTTCTGGTTAAAGTAACAGAGTACATTATCATAGCTTGAATAGATACAGCAATGATCATTTGTATGAAATGCCCCAGTGAGATCTGCAATTTTTCTCAAATCTTATGTTTTCCTAAAGGGAACAGCAAAGCCTCTTTTTTTGGCACTTAGTCTATGAATAATTATCCTGAATTCCACTTGCACAAGGTACAAAAGATAGATTGGCTTCTCAAAAATGATACATATATAGGCAAATACAAAGTTACTTTATAGGTTGTCTGGCAGCTTGTTGAATTCAGCAACAAGGCAAGCACACTGCTGACCATTTACATTGAAAATCTCATCTTCCCAAGGCTGACAATGTATGAGATCAATGCAGCATTTCATGAGGCACAAATCTGTGTGCACAGTCAATAATGATAATTGAAATACCATGGAATGTTGCTTACCAAATTTGTCTCCCAGATTTCTAACTTGTGTTGCAATGAGAAGACCACCTTCATTGCTGCACCATTTATTAAGCATCTTGATAAACTTGTTACTAGGCTAGAAATTGCAACTGAGATGTCCAATCTGCCATGTTCTGTTTGTTCTAATTGTACCTTGAAGTTGAGGGAACTTATGCAAACAGTAATACATTTGCCATCACAGGCCAGCACTTGAAGAATGTCCTGTCCATTCTTCTCAGTGTTGGAAAACAGATACTATAAAAAGTGAGACAGATCATACCTTGATTATTTTGCAGGGCAGGATCATATAAAAGCCTAGGTAGTGAGATAATAACTCACCATGTATGCAAGGGCTTATACCCTTGTAAGGCTCCAGAGGTGCCTTAGAGCTATGGAAAGGTATTTTGTCCTTTGCCATGAATTTATGAGCAAGAAGAATGAGTAAGATCTGTGTGGGATACTGGCCCAGTGATTATTAATGAGTTATCTGAGCAGTCATGGGCAATACTGATAATTTATCCAAGCAGTCAGGGGCAAGGAGCCTAGATGTTATTTAAAAGTCAACTAGAAAAGCAATTCAGGGTGGAATGTGCAAAATGGACCAATACTACCTTTTCAGGCAGGGAAACTGGTATACATGAACAGGAGTGCATTCATGGTTGATACACAACAATTTGAACCAACACAATGGTTACCATTCCACCATCAACTCAAGAGTGGTTTGATTTGAAATAAGCTTCCCTTTTAACCCAATATTATGAGATATCACAATACCAAGAAAGCCAGCATTTTGCTGCTTCATCTTCTGGCCTGTGACCTTCTGATCTTGCCAACTCTAGTGCCTTTGTATACTGAGTAATTGCAATTGCAAGGCATTGGTTCCTCTCTGCCAAAGCTAGATGTACTCAGGCTTGCATCTCATTTAATGTTCAACAAAAAAGTTGACATTCAAGCTCACCAAGAGTTGGGCAAAAGTCTAAGGTCATCTGCTTACCATATACATGATGCATATTGTCATAAAAACTTACCTTGGTCAGATTTGGAGATAATCATGAAGAATGGAACAATGATATGAGATGATACAAGTTAAAACTTATTGCTAAGATGGAATATGGTTCCTTCCCTGATAAATGGATATTTTACCTCTCAATGTAATCAGAAAATTGAAAGACCTTATTTATGCAATGACAGCAAAAAAAGTGCAGATATAGTAGATAAAATCTAAGAAAAAGGGTCAGCAAGCCTGCCAGCTTGACATTCTGTAGTACACAGACTTGAATTCTAGCCTTGTGAAGTTTTCTTTCTTCTTTTGACCAATTGTTTCCAGTTGTGCACATTGTGATTCTTCTTTGTTGAGTTTTCTTTTTTTTTACTTGACCAGTTGGTTCCTTACAGTGAAAAGTCACATACATCATGTGAATCAGTGAGTCCTGGATACTGCAGCATTCAGAACATACCCAAAAGACATTCTGAGGCACAACTTAAGCAGTCAGGATGGACCCACATGCTCTGGTGGCCATAACATGTGACATAGGCATAGTACAGCAAAAGAAAGGCATAGTATGAGAAAAATGGCCTAGTATGAGAAAACAATGGCATAGTAAGGCATAGTAAAATATAAGGGAAAGGAAGGGAAAGGTGTAGTTATGTCATGAGACAGGCAAGAAAGAAACCAAAAGTTAATTGTTACCCTGTTCAAGTGCCTGGAGGCATTATACAAGCTGTTAATGATGCCCAAGCTCTTTTTCCATAGCATCCTGCTGTGCCTGCAGGTCATCATTCTCAGCTTGAGTGGTGGCAATGGTGAGGTTAGCTTGGTAAACTTCTGAAGCTAGATGCTATGTATCTGAATGTCATGCATGTTACAATGCCATGAACATTTGACCTGCAGCAGAATGTACATTGTCAAAAAGTATCTGGTCAGGTTCATCCAGGAGGCAACAAGAAGAAAAATGTTGAAATAAACTGTGGCTGTTGGGATGGAGAGCTGCAATATAAAGCCAGCATCCTGTCTCAATGCTGAGCTGTTTACACTGCACATTATCTTAGTAGACTAAAAGGAAATAGCAAATTTAGTTGACATATGCAATTGATTATACCAGGAATAACTTTGCAATACCAGTGAGTTGTCTTCACTAATGTGGGAATAGGGTTTGAAAGAGGACATTTGTGAATGACCTCTGAAGGAAGTACAAGGTAAGTGAGGAATACATTTAGTGGTGAAATTAATCTTACCCCAATCCAGGATCCCTTGACCAGCACCTTGTATGTATCTATGAATGGAGTGTGCAACCATTGCATGATCTTGCTTGTAACAAACCAGAGTGATGGTGGGCATGCTTTGTTGGCTAGAAATTGATTCAGCAAGGGTGCTCTGCTGGGTTGCAACAGAACTGGACCCATTTGGAGAAGAGTCCTGGTAAGTACTTGTTTCAGCAGGATCAATAAAGGGTCTGATGAGAAGTTGTCCTCTTTGCATCTTCTCCATTTCACATCCAATCTGGTGAATGAGGGGATCAATGTTTTCTTCTAGAGCTAGAGATATGACAGGATGCAGTGATACTGGACATGCTCTGCCAAGGAGCAACCCTGATTATGTATACCATAACTAAAAGAGAGAAGAAAAGTTTCAAAGAAGCATGTAAAGAAATTAGAGACAAACTTATATGTTTCTTGAGCTAGTACCACAAGCAATGCTGGACACACTGGGCTATACAAATTTCAAAAAAGAACACTCTGAGTATGAATCTTCAATGGAAGGGAAACATGTACTGTACAGAAAGGGTTCAGAGAAGATGATCTGGTGCAAGCAGCAAAGCTGAGACCTTGAGCAGAAGAGGTCTGAATATTATTGCTAGCACTGGACTGAACAGCAAGGTTGCTAATGCCAAGCTGAACATTGGCAGGCATAGCCATAGGCTGTGCAGTTTGAAATGGACCTGAAAGATTGTTGTTGATGCTGGAAGAACCATGAAGGAGTTCCTGGAGCTGTGCAACAGAAATCAACTCAGAACAGTGATGCCCTAAAGAGATTGCTACTTTTCACTAGTAAAATACTTAGATCAATAATAAACAGGAGGGAAAGAACATACAAGATCTTGGTAGGCTTTACTATGAAAGCAATTGACAGAGACACATAAAGGACAGCCTACACATTGCTTGCAACACTGAGGAGTGCATTTTTGGGCAGGTAGGATTGATGTATTCTGCTTCGCAGGAGATTTTGTTTTGACTGGGGATTTTTTCTTGGTTAATTCAGTAGAAGGGGGCCAAAATTTGCTGGGGGATTTTGGAATGCTTTTCCTTGGCAATTTACAGGCAGCAGCAGTGGTGGTTGTGGCCATAAAAAAGGCAATAGATGGAGGGAGGTGTGTATGTAGCTTTTATAGGGCATTGTATATTACTCAGCAGGGTTTGTACAAGCAAGTCATTCATTGTTACTTTCTCAAATCAAAGATGCATAGGAACAACTGAGAAAGGTCCTTGTCTCCTGTATATGTACCCTATTGAACCACTCCTCTGGAACTGGACTGCAAATACTGCCCACCCTGTGCTCATAGTGCAGAAGGAAGCTCCAGGCTGGTTCACAGTCTAGAAAAAAAACAGCATATCATGAAGGCTCTGATTATATGGTGCAGAAGACATAAGAGACACTCAGAAGGTAGATCCACTGTAACAATGGAGAATGTTGCAACTGATCTTGCTGTGAACTTGGAAAGTTTCCAATCATATGAACCCATTAACCAAGACCATGGATTTACCAGTTATGAAGACTCCCTATCAGAGGACAAGTTTGCCTATTATGTTGATGCAGTGTTATGTGGGTATGTGGGCTTTATCCACCTTCACAGCTGCATGTTTGCAGTAGAGGGTTGGTCAAAAGACAAGAGAGAAGGAACAGTAAGTGTCAAGTTTAAGAAAGTAAATAGTATTGACAGAGGAAGTAGGATCACTGGTACCATTTTGATGGTCCACTGCTAGGTGTGGAGGAGAGAATGGTCTGTACATGCCTGTTAGCTAAGCATGACTGCTACCACAAACACTTCTATAAGAATTATGGGCAAATACAGTTTATTCTGTCTGAAAACAAATCACTGGGTGAGTAAATGCTCATCCACTAGTCTTGCTGAAAGGCACAACTTGGATTGCAGGTCAATGTAATTGTATAATTATGTTCCACAAAGAGATGATTGATTTGGGGGGAGCTCTTGCCCTGTACTTTTTCTCAGTAGCTAAATCTGAAGAAGGCAGACTGGGCCACAGAGTTATGGTGAAGTTCAAAGGAGTGAGTGACAGAGTTGGGGCTTGGAAATACAATAGAGATGGACTAAGCTGCACATACATAATGGCAGCTCAAAAATTAATGCAAGGAATTTTTGCCAATGAAGTGGATGACAAAGAGGACATGGACAAAACTGATGAATTTCACACTGCATAGATATCAGTGAGGAAGCTTGGCTCTCTTTAATTCATGCTACTAAGCATCTGACAGCATCTAAAACCCTCTGTCTAGACAGAGCAATTTCCCATCTCCCAATTCTTCCTCCCAAGTGAGGTATGCTCCCAACAGAGAAAGAGGCCTATAAATAACCAAAACCACTTCAAGAGCCACTGCAACTGATAAAACTCAACCAGCACTCCTCATGTGATTACAGGGATGGAGGGCATGTTGAAAGAAGTGCTGAAACACTTCTAAGGACATGTACAATGTGTATATGTAGTATAGACAAAAGTAGAATAGTTTTAGTAGTTGAACTTTGGAGATGGGGAAAAGTTTGTGTCATTAACATATTTTGGCTGGGCGCAAAAATGTGGACACCTGTTTTCACGCCTCATGTGTTTGCATGCAAATAGGACCAAACAGACCCCTAATCCTTATATGTTTAGAAAGAGTCTAGTTGGAATACTCAATCTGTTGACACTATGAGTTGCAAACAATCTAATATACAAGTTATTATTATCAAACTAAAACTTGTTGTGATCTCAATCATTGCTGCTTTAGTTGCCTGAACTTTAACAGGTTATGGGCCCTGGCCTTTAAAAATTGCGCAGTGTTTGTTGATGACTCTTGATTGCTTTGTTGTTGGCTTTTGTGACATTTACTGTCATTGTTGTTATTAGTGCAAGTTATTGTTAACTGCACAGTGCTTTTGCTTTTATTGGCTTTATTATCAAACACTCATCTATCACCATGGCTGAATCATCTCTTCCTAAAATCAAAGTATTGGATAACTCCAATTACAATGAATGGTGTGGGGACATGCAAGCATGGCTAATGAGTCGAGGCTATTGACAGCTTGTTATTGGAAAAGAGGTCAAATCCTCAAAAGAAGAAGAAGGCTCAAAATGGGAGAAGAAAGCAATGAGGGCTGCAGGTGAAATATACCTGTGTGTGGGATCTGATCAGAAACAACACTTGAAAGAGTGTCTTGATGATCCAGTGGCAATGTGGGCTACATTGGAGAAAATCCATGTTTCCAAGAAACCTGGTGCTAGATTCAATGCTTATGATGAGCTGTTCTCAATTGTCAAATCAGAGGAGGAATCATTACAATCTCTTGGTGATAGAGTGGGGGCTGCAATGAATCAGATTAAAAGGTTGCACCCTAAAAACTTTACTATTGAGATGCTGGATAAAGAGTTAGAGGCAATGGCTCTTATTAGGTCGCTTCCTGGGGAGTATTCACATCTCTCTGCAAATCTGTTATTACAAGACAATCTGGATAAAGACATTGTTCTTGGATTGTTTAGAGCAGAGGAGCTTAACCAGAAGAAAAGGGAACAGTCTCTGAATAGGGTGGCAAGTTTAATGGCATCAAGAGGGTCTAGTAGAGGTGTGGGGAGACCTGGGGGTCATTGTTATAACTGTGGAGAGAAGGGACATTGGGCTAATAGATGCTCTAAACCCAAGAAAGGCATTCAAGCCAAAAGAGCCCAGGTTGAGGCTGATGGAGATGTTGTTGAAAATGCTGGTTGTGCAAGTGCTTTTTCTTTGAATCAACTTTGAGACAATTTTTCTGATATTGTACAATGGAATACAGACACAGGCGCCACTTCTCATATGACCCCACATAAAAGCTGGGTTCAGAATTATACCCCTTATAGAGTTCCAGTTAGACTGGCAGATAATAGAGTAGTTTACTCTGAAGGAGTTGGTAGTGTTCTGTTTTCCCCTATCATTAAAGGACAAGTTGTTAGAGATGTTGAATTTACTAGAGTACTGCATGCTCCTGCATTAAATAATAATCTTCTTTCAGTTCTTTACTTGACTAAGCATAGAGGCTTTCATGTCCACATAAATAGAGATCTTATGGAATTTTCTCTTAATAATACTGTTGTGTTCACTGCATTGGTTAATGATAGATCAGTTGGTTACTTGAATGGACATACAGTTAATACCTCTTGTGAAAGTGTTCATGTTATGTCTACTTTGCCTCTAAACCTGGAGCTGTGGCATAGATGCTTCTTTCATTGCAATTTGCATGATGTACAGAAGATGTCAAAAGATAAGTTGGTTGAGGGCTTTAAACTTGATTCTAAAGCAATGCCGGACCCAATCTGTGAACCATGTCTAGCTGGAAAGATGCATGCCAATCCATTTCCTAGTTCTTATACTCGAGCCAAGGCACCCCTGGAATTGGTTCATTCTGATGTTCATGATGTTGGTGTTACCTCCCCTAGTGGCTATCGATACTGGGTAACCTTTATTGATGACTACACACATTTCAGAGCTGTACTTCCAATGAAGAAGAAAAGTGAAACATTTGCTGTCTTTAAGCAGTTCAAGGCTTGGGCAGAGTTGGTGACTGGGCAGAAAATCAAAATGTTTAGACATGATAAAGGGGGAGAGTATATGTCCAATGAATTTATTGCTTTCTGTAAAGAACATGGAATTGCAGTTCAAAAGACTGCTAGAAATAGACCTCAGCAGAATAGTGTGTCTGAAAGGGCAAATAGGACATTGGCAGAAAGGCTAACGGCGGCGCTGAATGAATCAGGTTTACCAAAGACATTTTGGGCAGAATGCCTAACTGCACTTGTTCATGTTTGGAATTGTTGTCCTACATCAGCTGTGCCTGACTCAACTCCATATGAGCGCTGGTATAATGAGAAACCTAAAGTTGATCATTTGCGGGTCTGGGGATGTGTAGCTTATGTTCATGTACAGAAAGACAAATGGGAAGCTCTGGGATGGCATATGGAGAAATGTATCTTTATTGGTTATCCTGAAGGAATATAGGCTTGGAAATTTTGGAATCCTGTTACAAAGAAAGTGGTGATTAGTGAAAGAGCTGATTTTGATGAGCGCTACATGTACAAATCCCAGCCATCAAAGACATATGCACCACCTGTACCTTCTCCACCCCAGATGCAAAATAGAATCCCGCAGTTTTTCAATCCCCCTCCTGTTGAAAATACTGAAAAAGAACTTGTTACACCCCCGAGTGCCAACCCTCTTCCTCAGAGGGAAGGTATTGATGATGTTGATAATGACCCAGGTCAAGCACCACCAGTTGTTCCAGAGGACAGTCCAGCAGACAAACATCCAATTGCTCTGAGAAAACCAGCTAGAGCTCATAAGCCACCCAGTGAGTATTGGAAGGTACAGCCTGCACCTGAACCTGCACCTGCTCCTATACTAGCTGTTCCTCATCCTAATCCTAATCCTAATCCTAATCCTGAGCAATCAGATTCAGATTCATCAAGTGATGATACTGAGAGCAATGATGGTGAATATGGACATGTTGTTAATTGTCTTGTAGAGCCACAGAGCTTTAAAGAGGCATTGAATAGTCCAGAAGCAGATCAATGGGAACAAGCAATGACAGAGGAAATCACTGCACATCTTACTAATGGCACTTGGGAGATTGTGGATTTACCTCCAGGACAGGTGGCAATTGGATCAAAATGGATATACAAACTCAAGCATAAAGTTGATGGAACTGTTGAACGCTTTAAGGCTTGACTTGTTGCACAAGGGTTTAGTCAATGACCTGGATTTGATTTTCTGGAAACCTTTGCCTCTACTATGCGGTGGTCAACTTTACATGTTATTTTATCTTTGGCAGCTATTGATGATTTAGAGTTGTGTTCAGTAGATATCTCATATGCATTTATAAATAGTGATATTGATACAGAGATTTATATGAAGCAACCAGAGGGATTCAGGCAAGGGGGACCAGGAAAAGTATGCAGGTTGAACAAGTCCCTTTATGGGTTAAAGCAGTCGCCCTGTCTTTGGAGTGAGAAACTAGCAAGTGTGTTTGTTGAAATGGGTTTCAAATGACTTGCTTCTGATCCATGTATTTATCTATATGAATGCAATGGCCTTAAAGTGATTGTTCCAGTGTGGGTTGATGATATCACTCTTGCCTCAAAAGATGCTGGTGCAATAGACCATTTTGTAGAAGAATTGAAGAAGCATCTAAAGCTGCAGGACTTGGGCAACACCGAATTTTTGTTAAGCATTGGAATCACCAGAGATAGAAGTACACAAAAGTTATGGCTTAATTCCAAGCAGTATATACTCCAAAAACTTGAAGAGTTTGATATGACTGACTGTAAACCAGTTGGAATGCCAATGACTCCTGGACACACCCTATCCAAAGCTGACAGTCCCAAAACACCAGCAGAAAAGGAAGAGATGATGGATATCCCCTATATGAATGCTGTTGGATCCTTGTTGTTTCTGGCCCTATTAACACATCCTGATATTGCTTATGCCACTAGTGTATTGGCCCAGTTCAGCTCTAATCCTGGAATGCATCATTGGATAGCTGTAAAGCATGTGTTTCAGTATTTAAAAGGGACTATTGATTTGCAGTTGGAATATGGGCCAGATCCTGATAACAATGACTTGATCACTGTTCTGTGTGATGCAGATCATGGTGGCAACAAGGACAATGGTAGATCCACTACTGGGTACATGATTAAGGTTGGATCAGGAATTGTCAGCTGGTGCAGTAAACTACAGCCCATAGTGACATTGTCTACTACAGAAGCAGAATTTGTTGCTGCTAATGTGACCGGCAAAGAGATCTGTGCTATACAGACTCTATTAATGGAATTAGGTTATTCGGTGAAGTCTCCCTCAGATATGTGGGTTGATAATCAGTCTGCTATTCAGGTTGCAAAGAATCCTGAACACCATGGTAGAATGAAGCATCTTGATCTAAACTACTACTGGCTCTGAAATCAAGTAGCACACCAAGTATTAATGCCTAGATACCTGCCAACAGAAGACAATGCAGCTGACATGCTCACAAAGGCCCTTGTAAAGCCAAAGGTGGAAAAGTTCTGCCAGATGATGAGATTGGTGAAGAAGTAATGACCCCCCGTGATGTTGAGGAATTGAAAGAAGTGTGTCACCAGGGGGCTGTATTAGTTGTAGTGACTACACTTTCTTCTGTGGAGATATGGAGGATAGAAGAAGGAATGGTTTAGAGGGATATGTTGAATTGAAGAAGTGTTTCATCAGGGGGCTGTGTTGGAGGAAGTGCTGAAACACTTCTAAGGACATGTACAATGTGTATATGTAGTATAGACAAAAGTAGAATAGTTTTAGTAGTTGGACTTTGGAGATGGGGAAAAGTTTGTGTCATTAACATATTTTGGCTGGGCACAAAAATGTAGATACCTGTTTTCATGCCTCATGCATTTGCATGCAAATAGGACCAAACAGACCCCTAATCCTTATATGTCTAGAAAGAGTCCAGTTGGAATACTCAATCTGTTGACACTACGAGTTACAAACAATCTAATATACAAGTTATTATTACCAAACCAAAACTTGTTGTGATCTCAATCATTGCTGCTTTAGTTGCCTGAACTTTAACAGGGCAAGCATGGTATGGCCTGGACAAGCCTACAGTAGTTAAGCAATGTACTGTATACACTCTTCTCCAGGTGTTCACAGTGGATATTGAGCTGCAGACATATTCTGGCAGGTGTCTGACTTCTTCTCAGAAGTTTATCAGTCCAGACTCTCAAGATATAGGGTTGTTCAACTACAACAACTGCTGAATATTCACATATGAGTTGTTTTGTGAATATATTAGTGCATTTACAAGTTTGAAAATCCCAATTGACTCTTGGATTTGACAGACAATTCATCAATACTGAGAAGTGGGAAGTAATTTTGTTAGGGGGGAGCTATTCATGGGAGCATGATTTTCTTTTGTACATTTGATGACATTGGAACTGGAAAGCATTGACAACAAATTTTGCTGAAGGTGTGGAATAACACCCAAAAATGTCATCTGGGATGGAGTTTCAATCACTTTTGGAAGGAAACAAGTCAATGACAGCTTGCAGCCACTGACAGTGGTAACAGCAGGGTCACCAAGCAGAACTAGTGAAGGCTGCCACCAACAGGAATGGCTAGAAGATAAGAAATGTTGCAAAAGTATGAGGGACTTGGTGCCAAGGTGGAAGTAGGGGATAAGAATGAGAGAAAACTGGTTGAGGCTGCATTAGTCCATGAAACTGTTTTCCATGAGCTGGAGCAATGGCTGGCATCACATAGCTTGCATCTGCAGAAGCTTTTTATAAGGACAATGGGATTTACCATGCTGATGAAGTTGAAGTGGAGGCCTCATATCCAGCATCACAGACTCTTTGAAGTGGTAAGTGCTTGTAATATGAAACACAAAACATGGCTTACCCAAAAAAAACAGCTCAGCAGCAAGGAATTGACACTTCAGATGGTCACCCATGTAACACTTAGGGCCTTGAAAACTTTTGTGGATCACCAGTACAAGTAAATGCCCATGGGCTATGTCAGGAGCCATTCCTGTTTCAAGAAATTACTGATAAATAATTAAATAATTATTAGAAATATTTTCAGAGTGTAAAAATCTCTAGAGAGCTCTCTGATAAGATAAGGTAGGAGATTCTGCTTACTCATTGAGCTCAGGTCATATTACAATGAGTCAGAATGACTCTAAATGAATTAACCTGACTCAAAATGAGTCATGGATACTATAAAAGGCTAATGAAGCTTTTGAAAATTTTAAGCGGAGTCAACTAGAGTCAATTGGAGTCGTTGTGAGTCAAATTGCTTAAATAGGAAGTAATATAAT
>KN834886.1:42807-53322 GCA_000827265.1 Collybiopsis luxurians FD-317 M1
GAAAGGCAGTACCTTAGGAAAATTCTAGCCCAAGCACTGAATACTATATCAGCACATAAAGCCGGGCAAGGACATTTAATTCGACTCAGACTAACTAGTAATGGTGCGAAAATTGAAGGAATTCTAGATACAGGTTCAGAACTCAATATTGTGTCACACCGTATAGCTGAAAAGCTGGCTGAACCAGTCAACAAATTATATTATACCAACATGAGTGATGCCAATGGTGGTGAGAGTAGGCTATCTGGTATTGTTGAAGGTGTTGTAACCACCTTTGGTAAAGTTCAGCTGACTGGAGATTTTTATGTTGGTCAAAGAGGAAATTTCGACATGTTATTAGGCCGTCCATGGCAAAGACAAAACAAAATCTCTATTGATGAGCGCGAAAAAAGGGACATATCTAGTATTTAAAGATGAGGGATGGAATGAGGTATACGAAAAGTTAATCAGTCCAGCCAATTTCCTCACAGCAGAGCAAGTGTATGAGAAACTAACTGGAGAAAGGCTTCCAACCCTGGTCAGTTATCATGCGAAACACAAGCAAACAAATTCCGAGGAGGAACAAACAGATATGGAGTTGGAATTAGCTGATAACTACGAAGTAGATACATATGACGCATCTCTGTTCTCGACTCAAGCCCAGCCACCCAAACTCTATGACACGGAGTACAAAAATATATTTAAAGAATTTAAAAGGGATAGTACAAGTAAAAAATCGGGGGAGCAAAAAATTTATAGGGTCCAGTATGTAGAGAAAATGCTCAGGACCAAGGAGAATGAGCAACAAGAAGGAGAGTCTAGAGCTGAAAAGGATCAGAATCAGGAAATAATTAACCATTTAACTGAATTGGGAACACACCTTTTACACTTAATTATACTCCTTTTGTTGGACTGTGTACGAACCCAAATCGAACACCGAGAATGGCAAATCGAAAGGGATAAATACCCAGATCCAACCCCTTCTTCATCACCCCACCCTCTACTAAACCGAAACCGAAAACCTCCAAACATTCTATCAGCTCAACAACTCGAAAGTCCAGCCTCTCATCCTTGTTTACACTGAATACTCCGAACCAAATTTCCACTGTTCCCATCCCCGAACCCTGCAAGTGAACCAGACAAGTGTGAGTACAAACTTGAGTGGGTAAGACAAAGCAAATCGCTCACCAAACCCTTAATAGGAACACCAGAAAAGATGCCCTTGAAGAGGGGAGCGCAAGGTTTCACTGGTGTTCCCAATTTTACCGCTGCGTCTGGTGAAGAAGAGAGAACCTTGAAGGAAGTTCAAACTTTGTGCACAAAAGTGAGGGAGAGAGAAGAGAAAGAACCGGGATCGACTTACCGACTTGCTGTAATAATAGCCCCCATCGCTCTTCAGTCTCAGCCCACATGTCACCCTGTAGTCGAAGACCTAACCCAACAAATTTCTTTACTCGACGCCACCGTCATTTTGTCCAATCCGAATACACACGAGCTTGACTTTCGCACTGGCCATTTTAAAGGGACTTTTATTGCCGACAATCCCTGTTACCACTGCCCTCCTGCCCTGCAAGTTCCTCAGCCATCCTTACCTCAATATCAGAATGAGTTTTTGTCCTCTCTTCGTAATGTAAATTTGTTGCACGAAACACCGTCGAAGCTGAATGTACCTTCATTGTTGAACAAACCGTCATCCTCGAATGAAACATCATTGAATAATCTCAATTCCACATTGCCGTCCTCTTCCTCTTCTTCTTTCGAGCCATTGCCGATGTCCGGGCTGAGAGAAACAGTGAGAGCCTGGCAAGCTCGAGAGGTTGAAGATAAAGGGAAGAATATTGAAGTCGTGAGAGAAAGAAATGCTGTTAGCGCCAACAGCGTCAAAGGAATTCCCGCGCCGTGCACCTGTGAAGTTTCACAGGGAAAAATCCCACAGCTGTTGTCTCCTTCCACCACAGTCCCAGGCTGCAGTTGCAGCCGACAACACTTAGCTGCCCCTCCAACTCGAGTTAGGACAGAGGAGGAGGAGGCTCAGCTTTGTGTAAACATCCTCCTTCGCTTGCCCAATGCGGAGAGGATTCGCGAACTCGCCACTATGGACAAGAAAAATTCGGCTGGGGATGGAGAAGAAAAAGAGGGAAGGAATGAGCAACTCGAGCTCTCCCCTATGGACATCGACTTGACCGACGACAACTATGACCTCCTTGTGACCGATGAAGACGATGCGTTTACCGATCGCAAGGACAGCATTTGACTCGAAATTATGCCTCCCTCTCCAGACGACAATTCTGAATGAGACCAGCTTTTTTCAGTAACGTCAGACAATGAAAGTGTAATATGGGATACTGCTAATGGTACAAAATCTTCTTCTGATTTGAAATACACGTCCTTTATAGCGCTTGCAGGAAAAGACATCGACGAATGCGCAGAAGGAATGTGTCGGCCACCTAGATTGGAGTCCAGGTCACCGACGCCGCTCTCTCTTCCCTCATTACATTCCGTGTCTTCCAGCTCCAGTTACACCATGTCCGCCACCGAGTCTTCGAGCATGGGTACCAGTTCCGTGGATTCCAATGCCCAGCTTGACTATCCTGTTGATGTCGAGTTGGGAGAAAAATGAACGCTCAATACTCCCATGCCTGAACGACCCGAGAAGAGGAGGAGGAGCGAGGTCGACTCGATGAAGGCTCAACTGTCGACTCCGCAGGTTTTGTTTTGCACAAATACAACTCCAGCTCTGACCATTGACCCACGCCTAATGCTATTACGCCATTCACCAAAAGTCCCTAACGTCAAACTTCCCCTGCTCAGGGAGATGACGAACACTCGTCTCGACAATGTCTTCTCTGAGTGGCATATGACTCCTACTTCGAATACGTCATCCACGTCGTCTCCCACTACTGCCACTTCATCTTCCGTCTCCTCATTCAGTTCCGACTCCGCTAATAATCTCACTGAATACAAGGCCTTCAATATGAACCTTATCCCCATTGGACTTCCATCAAGTCAGTACGACTACTGGCTGTGGTTGTCTAATCAAATTCTGTGATTCCTTTACAACTTCCATCTCCTCGCCGCTATAAAATGTGCTCGTCAGTACCTCGCAACTCCAACTATCGATTCAGCTTTTCCCCCTCAGTATGTTCAATGCAGCGAATCGATTCCACTATTCTCTGAGCAGATCTTTCCTCTCGCCCGTGCTGTCAAGCAATTTGTGCACAACTTTATGGAAACTCGCGAAGTTGGATATATGGCAGCTCCATTGGAATGTCAGATTCGACCTGAGGCCCAGTTGAATTTGGTAAATCATTTTTCTCTTGTCGAAATCGAGACGTCGTTGGCTCAACACACCCCGCAGTATACAAACTTCGCATGTTTTTTGGGAGCTGATGCCAAGAAGGCAGGGCGATGGTACACTCAGAGGATGCATGTCTATTGGCTTAAACAGGAATTGCAAGCCGCCATAAAAGACGGTTGCGAATTCATGATTCGTCGCAACTACCACTACAAAATCCCCGATGAATTCTTCTGCGCTGGCCACACTCTCCCTGCTAGATCCCTTCTCAACCCAATGCTCTCGCTCCCAGAGGCCCAACTTCTTTACACTATGGTCACTGCTGCATGTCGCCACTTCGATGAGACGCTCTGCGGAGTTTTCTCAATGATACTCCATCGCCAATTCCCTGACTCTGAAGGGCTTCGCTATTTGGTCAACAACAGATTCATCGATTCCCTTATTCCACCGCTCCCTTGCACCAAGCCTTTCTTCTGGCAACATTATATAGCCAAAATTGGATGTTCTATTACCCCAATAGATCACCACTGCCCCCTCTCCAAGAACAAAGGTCATAGCCTGCTCATTGAACTGAATGCCTTGCCTCAAATGACCTACAAAGATTTCGACTACTGCACTCTTAAATCCTTGCCTGGGGGAGATGGAGTTGACGTCACTCCTCTAGTTAAACATTATTGCCAATGGTATAACTACGAGTTCAAATGGTATCTCACCCCTGAAGGGAATGAGCCCGTAATTGGTGCCTACGCTATTGACGCTCAGCATCATTGGCTCCAGCCTTTCAGTTTGCGCTACCCAACAAGCATCCCTTGACCAGGAATACACCCTCCAACTCCATTTCCACCTCCTCCTACCTGGACTTCTTCTGTATGCCGTAACACTGACGAAAGGCCACCTGTTCCCGGTAAGCTTCCTCCTTGCTGGTTGCGAAAATATTCTAATGAAAATTTTTGCAGCTGTCGAAGTCTCTAGAAAACTTTCAATGCTGGTCGAGGAGAAAGAGAAGGATAGGGAGTCTACAGATATAGGAGAAGTGAGTAACAGTTTTTATTTTATATCGTTCCCCATGCTTACCATTAGTGTAGCGCAATACTTTTGACCATTTCAACCTCGCGTCAGGATACTACCACCGCAAGATTATCGATCCATCTACCAAACCAAACACTCAACCTTCTACTGCTTTCATTCAACCACCCCTGAAATCCTCTCATCAACTTACAAAATTGCCACCTATTTCAATCGCACCTATTTCCCTACCTGCGAAACCGTTGCCTACCTTACGCTTACCTCCTGCCGCTGTCTCGCGTTCCGTGGACTGAATGTTCCCCATGTCCAGTACCGCTATTCCCTCAGATGACAATGACTGGAGGAAAAAAAAGGGCGGGGTAGAGCCGAAAAAGGAGTCGATTGACTGGAAACCACCTATTCGATGTCGCGGAGCAGGACAGAACCTTGTCAAGCATATTCAATATACTCACCATCGACGCAGCCATGCCAACTATGTAGATCGGTGGAATTGTTTCGAGGATGTTGCCAGGGAACATCCCGAATGGCAGAGATCCCCAGAACAGGAGAACGAAATGCTTCAACTCACTACTGCGATTATCCAAACTGTATTATATCTTCTTCGTTCTTGCACCGACTCCATGGATGTTTGAAAACTGTGCATCTATTGACTTGTATATATTGTATTTCTAGCTGCTTACGATTACAGACCCGATTATGCTGCCAACCTTGCTATGGACTTTGCTACCGAAATTGCTACCAAGCCTGCTTCTGAAATTTTTGTATTACTTATAGACCTACTGGACATGAGTTACCTATTGGACCTGAGTTACTTATAGAACCTGAATTACCTATCAAATTACCTACAGAATTACTTACCGAAATTAAAAATTTGTACATAGAAAAAGTTCAGTGCAATTCCCTTAAGCTGAAAACTTGTCTATACAGTTACGAAACACAAGAAGGAGTGCAAAATATTGGTAAAGAAACTAATGGAGATATAATAGAAAGTGACAAGGAGGTTGAAGAAGATGATAAGATAAAGGAATATGAGAAATTTATTACTGCATACCCATTTGAAGATGATGACGAAGTGTTATTCATCCCGAACTCTAGAACCTGTTTCAAGTTAGGCGAATGAGGAGAACACATGGAAGAAAACGTATTCACAGCATATAAATGTGTAGGTGTCAAAGTGAAACCTGTACCAACTACAATGCCTACTGCTTCAAAAGTACGGTGAACTGTACCCGAGGACCCTTTGAAGACCCTGCCCATATTACCAACTCATCTGCCTGAATTCAAACCGACGGGAAGGCTGACAGCGGAAAGACTTCTGGTGCTGGAAATTAACAAGGACGGTTATTTATCCCTGGAGGAAGAGAAGCTGTTTTCCTATATAATGACTGTTAATAATGATGCTCTGGCATTCGACGACTCTGAACGTGGTTCCTTCAAGGACACGTACTTCTCTCCCTATGTTATCCCCACTATTCCGCACCATCCGTGGGAGTTCAAGAATATTCCGATACCACCGGGCATACTCAATCAAGTTATAGAAACCCTCAAAGCTAAAATTGCTGCTGGAGTTTATGAGCCAAGCAAATCGTCCTATCGATCTAAATGGTTTTGTGTGATGAAGAAGAGCGGAAAGATCCGGATTGTACATGACCTTCAACCCCTGAACAAAGTTACTATTCGCAATGCTGGTATGCTGCCTATACTGGATGACTTCGTAGAAGGATTTGCAGGACGTGCAATTTATACTGTCTTTGACTTGTTTTCTGGATTCAATGCAAGAAAGATAGCACCAGGATCAAGGGAAATGACTGCATTCATGACACCATTGGGATTACTACAGATTACCGCTTTACCGCAGGGATTTACAAACTCACCCGCAGAGTTCCAGAAGAGTATGGTATTTGTCGTACAAGATGAAATCCCTCAAGTTGCAAATATTTTCATTGACAATCTAGCTATCAAGGGTCCACCTACTGAGTATCGGGATGAAAATGGAGAACCAGAAACAATTCCTGAGAACAGGGGTATCAAGCGATTCATATGGGAACATGCACAAGACGTACATCGTATACTTCATAGAATCAAATGCTCGGGAGCTACGTTTTCAGCCCATAAAACTCAAATATGCCACCCAGAAGTCTTAATAGTCAGACAGCTCTGTAATATTCAAGGACAAAGTCCCAATACAGCGAAAGTTGAAAAGATTCTAAAATGGCCCATTCTAAAGACACCTACAGAAGCCCGTCAATTCCTCGGACTATGTGGAACTGTCAGAATCTGGATCAAAGATTATTCGATCATCATCTGACCGCTTACTCTTCTATTCAGAAAAGATATCAAATTTATCTGGGGACCAGAACAACGGAAAGCATTCAGAAAGATAAAGAAAGCCATAACCCGAGCACCGGCGATGAGACCCTTAGACTACGAATCCCTTCGCTGGGTAATACTTCAGGTAGACTCTTCAAAATATGGAACCGGAATGGTCTTAGGACAAGAAGATGAAAATGGAAAACTAGTACCCGCTCGCTATGGATCCTTACCTATGAGTGACCAAGAAAGTCGTTATTCCCAGCCTAAGCTAGAGTTATTCGGATTGTACAAAGCATTACAACACTGGCGACTATATTTAATAGGAGTAAAGAATCTTCGAGTAGAAGTGGATGCACAGTACATTTCAGGAATGCTCAAAGAACCTGATATTCAGCCAAATGCAACAATTAATAGATGGATTCAGGGTATTTTATTATTCGATTTTGATCTTAGACATGTACCAGCATACAAGTTCAAAGGACCAGATGCATTATCTCGGATACGAATAGATGAGGATGAAGTAGTAGAATCAGACAACGACACATGGCTAGATAACATAGTCTTACTAACTCAGTTATTGGAATGTCAGAACTCCGCCGATGAAAAAGTCATACTAACATATGGACCACTGACGTTACCCTCATGCTTTGCATCATGATCAGTTCAAGAAAGTACGCTCCAAAAGATCTGACTATTTCTGACCACGCTAGAGTCTCCATACTTCACATCAGTTCAATCGAAGAGACGGTTCTTAAATTTGTGTAAAAAGTATATAATCCAAGGAGATCGAATGTTTCGAAAGGGTGAAAAAGGAATACCGTTATTAGTTGTCACAGATCCACAACAAAGGTGGAATTTTCTAGTACATGCGCACAATAAACTAGGCCACTGAGGAGTCCGAGCTACATACAAAACCCTAAGAAGAGTATACTGGCCCCACTTACTTGCTGACATAAATCATCATGTCAAATCCTGTCATCAATGTCAACTTCGAAGCCTGAAGCGAATGGAAAAGTCTCCAACTATATCTATTCCAAGCACATTATTCCAGAAAGTTAGTGTCGACATCATGTTCATGCCACCTGCCCGAGGTTATCAATACATTGTAGCTGCCCATGATGATCTATCTGGAACATGCAAAGCGAGAGCACTTAAGCAGGCTACTTCGCAAGCCTTATCAAAATTCTTTTGGGAACAGATCTATTGTAGATACGGTGTACCAAATCAAGTCACAACTGATAATGGACCAGAAGTGAAGGGAGCATTTGAAGATCTAGTTAAAAGAATGGGCATACCACAAGTTCAGATTTCACCATATAACAAACATGCAAATGGACAAGTGGAATGAGGACATTTCATACTTCGGGAATCCCTAATCAAAGCATGTGAAGATCAGATTCAAGATTGGCCTTTGAAGCTGCCGGAAGCTGTCTTCGCTGATCGAGTGACCATAAGCAAAGTGACAGGGTTCTCCCCATACCAACTTCTTCATGCTACCAAACCCTTAATGCCTTTTGACTTATTCAAAGCAACTTTTCTTATCGAAGGATTTTATTCAGGAATGACAACTACAGAACTCCTCTCTAAAAGGATTAGACAAATCGAAAAGCATACAAGTGATATCGAGAAAGCAGCAGAAATACTTAGGAAAAGCCGATTCAAGTCAAAAATTCAGTTCGAAAGACGTTTCCAAAAACGGCTGATCAAAAGTGAATATAAGAAGGGAGAATATGTACTAGTCAGGAACGCTAGACATGATCAAGAGATCGGAGGAAAAGAAAGATCACAATACTGGGGACCATTCGTAGTTAAAGAACATACTTGAGGAGAAGCATATCGACTCAAAGAAATGGATGGAACTGCACTAGATGTACCCATAGCAGCTTATCGGTTACTTCCTTACATTACTCGAGATCATTGGTTTATGTTAGGACCTTTACTACCTTTGTTGTTAGAAGCTTGTAGCAGGTTCAATGAATAGAAAGTATTTTATTATACCACAGCCGAGACAGAATACGCGATGGGGAGTCGCTACGTACAACAGGTGAATGAGTCCTGTACGGTTTTGGTGTTGGATGTGGAGGAAGGATCCTCGAGTGTCGAATAATAAATCTAGTAGCTCGGTGCAACTAGAAATAGTATATCGAAAGAACTCATTAAGACAGTATTAACGAGGGTTGACTCGGGAGGTTCGTGACTCGGTGTCCATTTACCCTACGAGACGGAATATTCGAAAGGCTACGGCAGTCGAATAGTCTTGTCAATCAGTTCGACAAGTGAGAAGTGGATATGCCAGTGACTCGGTGTCAATGGGGTTTGCTCGACTCGGTGTTAAGCAGAATAATATTATAGACTAGTGAACAAGAGAACAGAAACAACACAGATCAAGATAGTTCAGGTAATAACAGCATTATCATGAGAGATGTAGGTACAAGGCTTTTATACTCTGTGGGAAGACATGTGGCCTTGTGAATAGAAGTTTGGAATGAGCAACTGGTTAGTTCGCCTCGCGAAACGCGTGTCAGATTTGGAGAGCCGAATGAATTGGTAGGACTATTATCGAGTCGTGTGGTGAGTGTACTGTTTGGAAAGAGCGGAAAAAATAGTGTAGGGCATAACAGTTTATGAGAACGGGATGGTTAGGAGTGAATCTGAAAAGAGATTAGTCAAAAAGATGGAAATGATTGATGAACCTAAAAGCTTAAAAGGGATGTCGCAACCGAATATGGAAAAATACAGCATAAAATATTAAAAATTCGGAATTTGAAAAAGACATATATATATAAGACTTAAAAAGTCAGAACATTTTTCTCCCAGGAACTCAATGGAGTCTACTACCATTCCAATGTGTGACTCTCCGCTGTCCATGCACAAATCCTCTGTCGAGTCAGACTGTCACCTAGCCTATACCTGTTCTCCAACTCCCAGCCAAACGACAGATACCCATCCTCCTGATACTATTTCTCCAATTGGACAAGTCTATATATCTTCTACCACTATATACAATTGGGACTCTCCCATTGATCCCCAACTCCATGGTGTACCACCACATAGTCCAGAGCCAAACCTGATTAGCAGTGATGACACATGAACGTTACCATCTTCATTATCTTATCTGTCCACTGCGGCACAATTCTCTTCTCCTTTGGTTACCACCACTTCGGAAAGTACGATTCAAAATGCTCCAGCTCAGCCTGCGATAGGGTGTCGATCATCAAATTTTGTCACTCAGCTGAATCCACAGCCGATGATGAATCCAACAATCATTATAGCAGAGGGAAAGGTTTCTCATTGGTGTTTTGATGATCTGAACATGAGTTGGAAGGAAATTTTTTGTATATTTTGTCTTGGGTGTATGGAAACAGGGGCGACAAGGAATGAAGGCGAATATCCATCCTTTGAGGATCCTGTTTAGAGATGAGAATAGAGCATATACTTAGCAGACAAGAATCGCTTGTACATAATCAAGAAAGTGTTCATTGCACATAGAATTTGTAAAGGAATCAGTCGAGTGTCCAACTTCAACCTTTCACAAATTCTTTATGCAAAAAGCTGTATCCTCTGAGGACAGAGGGCCAATTATCGTTCCCCGCGAGATCTCAGGAGCCATTCCTGTTTCAAGAAATTACCGATAAATAATTAAATAATTATTAGAAATATTTTCAGAGTGTAAAAATCTCTAGAGAGCTCTCTGATAAGATAAGGTAGGAGATTCTGCTTACTCATTGAGCTCAGGTCATATTACAATGAGTCAGAATGACTCTAAATGAATTAACCTGACTCAAAATGAGTCATGGATACTATAAAAGGCTAATGAAGCTTTTGAAAATTTTAAGCGGAGTCAACTAGAGTCAATTGGAGTCATTGTGAGTCAAATTGCTTAAATAGGAAGTAATATAATT
>KN834886.1:53734-77446 GCA_000827265.1 Collybiopsis luxurians FD-317 M1
ACTACCAAATATAAAGTTTACCTTACACTTACTTTCTAAGAGCTCTGTGCAAGCTGTATCAGTGAATCCAGTTGTACTAGTTGGTTAGATTTAAGTTCTAAAGTCAAAGTCCAAGCCAAGTTATACTGTTTAAGCTAGCTAGACCCACCGAGAGGCTAGTAGTTTGAGCTACCATTTTACACTGTCAAGTTTATTACAGTCTAAGCAAGCTAATCCCAGTGTGGTTAGTTGTTTCAGGCTCACATTTACCAGTTACCGAAAGTTATATATTAAAGAAAGTTCACCAAGTCAAGTTACCGTCACCGAATACCAGTAATGACCAGTCTACAGTTTACCAGTACTGAATTACACCCTCCGATTACTTTAAAGGCCAAATGAACTCACAGTCCTAGTTAGTGCCTTGTGTCTTTACAATACTGCATCTAACACACCTGCCTAACTGAACCCAGGTAGTTTTTATTAAACACACCAAAACCTGTCAGCTACATGGAACTCCCATATTATACAGAGTACTGGAGATTGAATATAACAAAAAGGAGAAATGTTACCTGAAAGACATTGTCGGGGTCACATGTTGGATGTTTGAGTGGGTGAAACAGGTTCTGGAGAGAATATTGGCAACAAATGTGTTTTCACTGCTGGAAATGAAGACATGGGCATCTACTGAAGAAAATGGAGAGCATTGAGAATGGGAGAAGGTAAGTACTCCCATTCTTAGCACTTAAAAACATTGCACTTACTGGAGAAAAGACTGGGTGCTTCTACACCCTTCTGCAGATACAGAAGAGACCTGCATATCCTGGACTGAAGCATGATGGGAAAGCCAATATGAATAAAGAACATCCAGAGGGCTGCTGCAAATATTACAAAACATACCCACAAAAAAGACTAACTGGCAGTATCATGGCATATTGGTGTACACATAGCATATGCTATGGGTTTCACTGCATTCCCAAAGGTGAAGGATGGAACAATGTGTTCTCAGCACTGGTAACACAATGGCCTTGAGCACTGGACAGAGTCATATAGGATTTTACATGTGCATTGGGACCATATTGCAGAACAAGGGAACCAGACTTTTTCACAGATACACAATTTGTGATCAACTCTTTCCATGCTTCAGGACACACAAAATGCTCAATCTTTGCATTTCTGAAGACCTATGTAGAAGTGGACCCAGCATTGAACAAGATTAACTCAAGCACAGCTGAATGCAGCAACAGTAGGCTGTCCAGGATTTGTAAGTCAGTGAGCTACATGGACCAAGGTCACACAATCCTTTACTGCTGGACCTTTCTCTGGACTTGGAACTGTCTGTGGATGATAAACTGGTATGAGACACAAAAGAAAGTATAGTATTGACACATATCCAGTAATGTTATGATACCAATTATTGCAGTAGTTATCACAGTAGCTGAGACTAGCCCAAGACCACATATATCCTTTGTAGTAGAGTAACCTAAAAACTTAAGTTAGTAAAGCTGGTAGGAGGGTATTAGCCAGGAGAGTACCAGCCAGAATCACTTACCAGCTGGATTCAGCTGAAGCTGAAGCTGCCTGCAGATGATAAACTGGTACAAGATGCAAAAGAAAGTATAGTATTGACATATATCCAGTAATGTTACGATACCAGAACAAATCAGATTATTGCAGTAGTTATTGCAGTAGCTGGGACTAGCCTGAGACCATGTACATCTTTTGTAATAGAGGAACCTAAAAACTTGAGTTAGTAAATCTGGTAGGAGGATATTAGCTAGGAGGGTACTGGCCAGAATCACCTATCAGCTGGATCCAGTTGAAGCTGAAGCTTGCTTGATGATGTAAGGCATGAAAGTCTAGGTGTCTTTTTTTTTCTCTCAATTCTCTCAACATCAACATCCAAGCATTATGAGTGAGGCTCAGATGCTGCTATACTTACTCCAGACTAGTCCACCCTGATCCAATGCCAGCATTCACTGCAGATGCATCCCAATGACTGGACATATTTCTTCAAGTTAGTTTTGACCTCAGACCTGTTTCAAGCTGGTTCAACTTGTACTCATTGTGGTCAGCTAAACTATCTGTCCATTCAATGACAGGTCACATCAAGCACAATTAATCCTAATGACTTTGAGATTGCTTAGATGCACCACCATAATCCACTTGGAGGTAGGATCTTTTTTTTTTTTAGTTGAACTCACAGGCAGTATGGTCTGCATGCTCCAGTGTCTTCCCTCTAACTGTTACTCAATAGATCTAATGTCTCAAAGCTCTATAATTTTGCACCATGACAATTTAGACTACTTGCCATTGATTATTGCCACTTCCCAGGAGAATGGAGCTATTGGCTGCAATGAACCTTTTATTGCAACAGTGCCTTTCATTGACCCTGTCTTCACCTAACACTAGAGCCTTACACCAATGGATCTTGACACTGAAAACACTTCTCACATTGTTTCTAAGTGCTCTGGGAGTGATTTACCAATGGCCATGGAGTCTACCTAGATGGGCTTCATGAAAATGTCAGGTACTGCCTTTGTGCAGCATCAACATCTTGATCTTTTGAACAACCTTCAGCCTGACTTTGACAATGCCCAATTGACCTGGGAAGGTTCTGACGCTCAGAATCATTTGTTAGACAAATTGCCAACCTGAAACTGGGTTGATCTTCAATATGAGTTTTTCTCTTCCTTTTTTTATTTATGTTTTCCTGACAGGCAACTTCTCCAGTCATCCACTGCAGTATGGAGGCATATAAACAAGGAGAAGATCTTCCCACATTCACTGGCTCCCAGGTTCAGAGTCATTCTTGGGAACTTTTAGGTACTGTAGATGATTTGGGCAGGGAAAGGAATCAGTTACAAGGAGAAATTTGAGGTCTAGGCACTGAACTGGACAAGAGATTGGATTGATTGGAGGAGGTAACAATGGAATTGAGTTTTCTCAGAATTGTTGAGGATGAATTGCACAATCTGGAGTGGATTGCTGAATATTGCCTACGCAACCATCAATCCCATGTTCACAGATAGATATCATAATTCAATGACAATTTGCAAAAAAAAAAAAAACAGTCAGCCTGTTCCAATTTACTGTACAGTTAAAATCAAGCTCTTGCATTTTATAACCTAAACATGTCTGAGTTGTCAATTTTTTCTACTGGTTCACAGATCATGAAATTCTAATCTAAGCTTGATAGGTCTAGCCAATCCCTGGATGTCACAATTTCTACAATGCAATATGGCATTGCAGCCACTGACCCTGCTTCTGTCAATGATGCTTTTCCTGAAGTTGCTGGTCCTGCTAGTTCCACTGCTTCTGAAGATGTCAGTCCCCCTAGTAGCTTTGCCACTTCTGAACATGACTATGCAGAAGATGTCAGCTCTCCCAGTCCTCCTGAAGACATCAGGGGACTGACCATGTATGCTGCAAACTTTATTTTCACCATGGCTGTGACAGATCCTGATCCTTATGCCACTCATCCCATCCACATTGCCCACCACTTGTACTGGGGAAGAAGAGGCCCTGGCAATTCTTGGCTTGTTGGATCAGATTCAAGAATGTCCAACTCTCTATGAAATCAAACAAGAAACACCAGAACATTGTGCACTATGGAAGGAATGTGTACTACATCAGTTGAGGTTGAAGGTGCTTAACCTCAACCCTTGGGAATTACATTATTTGTATCTTCCCATTGTTGTGGCAGAGGTGAGTCTCCTTCTTTGAGGTATGTTGTATAGACCTGACACTCATTTGGTAACATCTTTTGCAGAGCATTAGGAATGAGAAGTGGGCTTAATATTATTTTATTCTGTTCCCTGTGTAACATTACTCATTCAAAATATGATATTATTTCATTGATCTGTTACTATCTGCACACCATATATGAGACTCCTGAGGGTGGCCATAGTCAATAGGTTTCATCATAGACACATATTGAGGGCATTTCTAATGCACAGATGGTACCTGGATGGCTAAGAGGTCTATATGTGCATGTGCTTGAGTATTTGCCCCACAGGTTCAATTCCTGCCCATGCCAATGCAGAATGTTTGACCATCTTTTTTTTGTCTAGTAACTGCCTGACCAGTTTTTCTTTCATTTGATTACTCACTTGCCTGAGCACATAGATTGCATCACTGAGGTGACTATGGAAGGTTAGATTCTGGTTAGATTGAGCTCCCTAAGAATCTTGTAGCCTGATACTGGTGATATGTCACTACTGAGCAGCTCTTGAGGGTCATTGCAGCTAGATACATCCCTATGTCCCATATCTAGCTATGGAACTCCTCTGTAGGGTCCTCATAGCTAGGTACAGGCCAGTGGCCAGCTCAAAATGAGAAGCTCCCTAGCTGTTAGCCACTGGCATTTAGCTACAGAAATAAGGGTCATATCTAGCTATGGCACTCTCCCCAGGGTTCTTGCAGTCAGATACAACCTATATCACATGGAGCTTCTCCACAGGATTCTGGTAGCTATATATAGGCTGTTTCTAGCTATGGAGTTCCTCTGCAAGGTCCATGTAGCTGAATATCCAGCTACAGGAACCTTGCAGAGGACCCTTGTAGCTAGATTGTATCTAGTTACGGAGCTCCTCCACAGAGTTCTCCTAGCTGGATACAGGTTTTGTCTAGCTACAGAGCTCTTTCATAGGGTTCTTGTAACTAGATATGACCTGTATCTATTGTAAGGTCCATGTAACTTCCACAATGGGAGCCTCATAGGCACATACCAGTGGTATGTACATACAAGTTCTGCAACTCAATTGAAGATAGTCAACACTGTGGACACAGCTTGCATCCAGCTACAAGCACCTTGCAGAGGGGCTCCATAGCTAGATACAGATTGTATCCAGCTAGGAGAACTCTGTGGAGGAGCTCCATAACTAGATACAAGCTGTATCTGACTACAATCTAGCTACAAAGGTCCTCCACAAGGTTCCTGTAGCCGGATATGACCTGTAACTAGCTATTACAGGCAGTGTCCTTGTAGGTGAGTGTTTGTATCCAGCTACAAGGACTATGTGGAGCTCTGTAGCTAGATATGACAGTCCTCTGCAGAGCCGCTGTAGCATGTTATGGGTGATGTCTAGCTGCTAGGTATTCACAACATTTTCATAGCTAGATACAAGGACTGTGCATAGGAGCTTCATATCTAGCTACACAGGGAGCTCCTCTGCAGAGCCATCATAGTGTAATATGGGTTGTGTCCAGCTACCCAGTAGGCCCATTTTATTAGGGACCTCCTCCATAGGAGTTTTGTAGCTAGGTACAACCTGTATGTAATGATGAAGCTCCCCTGTAAACTTCTCATAGCTGGATCCCACTTACTCTAAGTAGTAAATTAAAGCTTTTCATTAGATGTTCATATCACTACATAATGATATTGAACCTAGACTACCCTTCTCTTGAAAAGGGCCTGCTCATGGACCTTGTTTTGATAACCAGCGGGACCTGCTTGACACGGGTTGCGGACCCTACTTGGACAGCAGAACCTTCCCAGCCTATCTGCATAAACATCTTGTAAACACCCGTTTCCCACAAGAGCTATATCCCAAAAGGGAAATTGAAGGCAGTGCAATTCGGACTCGTGATGACGCAGCGTAACTTGCACTCTTAATTAACATAAGCTTAGCTTGCGAGTCTGCCTAGGGGAGACTAACCTGGACATCAAAGTTTTGGGGAAAATCTCTCTAATTAACTACCTAATGAGATACAATAATTCTTCTCGAGAGGACTTTTGAGGCTGCATCCCCAAATGTGATATGCCGTCGATGTATCAATAAATTAGCCCCAATGCATGCACATCATCTCCGCCCCGGGGCAACTTGATTTTCGTATCTCCCAACAACAAACACGACAACTAAAATTATAGCTCATCATGGTCCCTCGTAGGCTCATCGTCGTCGTCATCGTATGAAGATTCAGCGCCGCCGCTGTACAGTTTCGTCGTAATGGGGTTAACGATACCTTGTATCTCTACATGGGTTAATGGTTAGTTGGTCAAATTCTGAAGATAAAAGAGTTGGAATGCGCACCGGCAAGCTTCTCCTCGAGGTCCTCAGCTGTAGCCGAAGCACCATTCTCATCCATCCATTCTGTGGCCTCCTTGACAGCGGCAAGAATAGTCTTCTTATCGTCGGCACTGATCTTGCCACCCATTCCCTCCTCGTCATTAACCTGGGTCCTCAGACCGTAGACGAATGACGAAAGCTGATTCAAAGACTCAATCCTCTTGCGCTGAGCCTCATCCTCGGCGGCAAACTTCTCAGCCTCGGCAACCATACGGTCGATCTCCTCTTGAGAGAGACGGCCCTTTTCATTGGTGATGGTAATAGACTCGGATTTACCACTGCAAAGTTTCACATCAAGCCCGACTCGAAAAATATAATGCGTGTAACTTACGTTCCCTTGTCGGAGGCACCGACCTTCATGATCCCGTTTGCGTCAATTTCGAAAGTGACCTCAATCTGAGGTACACCACGAGGCGCGGGAGGGATGCCAGAGAGCTCAAATTTGCCGAGAAGGTTGTTGTCCTTAGTGAGAGTACGTTCACCCTCATAAACTTGAATCAGAACAGTCGGTTGGTTGTCAGCGGCGGTGGAGAAGCTACGGTAACACATAAATCAGCCGAGTACGGAAGGAGAAAAGAAACGGAAGCTTACATCTGAGATTTTCTGGTAGGAATGACGGTGTTACGAGGGATAAGCTTGGTCATGACGCCACCGGTAGTCTCGATACCGAGAGTCAGAGGACAGACATCGACGAGGACGACATCAGCAGTTCCTTCTGCGCCAGAGAGAATACCGCCTTGGACGGCAGCACCGTAGGCTACGGCCTCGTCAGGGTTGATGCTCTTGGAAGGCTCCTTGCCGCCAAAGAACTCTTTAAGAAGTTGCTGAACCTTGGGAATACGAGTAGAACCTCCGACGAGGACAATCTATGCAAGACGGTTAGCGGCATAGATCTTTACAATAGAGCGGGCGTACCTCATCTATGTCATCCTTCTTGACGTTGGCATCCTTTAGCACCTGCTCGACGGGCTTCATGGTCTTTCTGAAGAGATCCATATTCAACTCTTCGAATTTGGCACGAGTGAGGGTCTCCGAAAAGTCATTTCCATCCTCGAAACTTTCGATTTCGAGCCTGACACTTTGTTGGCTACTAAGAGTTCGCTTAGCCCTTTCAACTTCACGCTTGAGTTTACCGAGAGCGCGAAGGTTCTTGGAGACGTCGGTACCGGTCTTCTTCTTGTAAGACTTGACCAGGTAGTCAATAACACGGTTATCAAAGTCTTCACCTCCAAGGTGAGTATCACCGGCGGTAGCCAACACCTCGAAGACACCATCGTCGATGGAGAGAAGAGAGACATCGAATGTTCCTCCTCCGAGATCGTAAACAATAATCTGTGATTCACCAGCCTTCTTGTTGAGACCGTAAGCGATAGCAGCGGCAGTAGGCTCGTTGATGATACGCAGAACGGTGAGACCGGCAATGGTACCGGCATCCTTGGTGGCCTGACGCTGAGCGTCGTTGAAGTCTAGACGAAAAAGTTAGGTAATTAGTGAAAAACAGCCTAGAAAACGTACAAGCTGGGACAGTGACGACGGCATGAGTGACCTTTTCACCCAAATAAGCCTCGGCAGTTTCCTTCATCTTGCCCAAAACCATGGCGGAAACTTCCTCGGGAGTCTAGACAATATCGTCAGCAGCAGTTACAACCTACAGTCGAACAGCACTTACAAAGTCGCGCATATCACCCTTGTGGGATACCGAGATAACAGGTTTACCACCCTTCTCACGAACCTGGAAAGGCCAGTGCTTGATGTCGCGGGCAATGTCCTGGTCATCCATCTTACGTCCAATGAGACGTTTGGCGTCAAAGACAGTGTTGGAGGGGTTGGAAGCGAAGGCGTTCTTTGCGGCGTCACCAATAAGACGTTCATCATCGGTAAAAGAGACCCATGAGGGTGTGATACGGTTACCCTGATCGTTGGCAATAATTTCGACTATGCCCTTGCGCTGCACACCCACACATGAGTAGCTGAAGAGGAATAACATGAGATTGAGCAAATATGAGAAGAGGATTGACTGTACGTAGTTCCCAAGTCTGCAAGAGAAATAGTAAGAACTAGAGGGTAGACAAAAGAAAAGGTGGCACTTACCAATACCAATGACAGTTCCATATTCTGAGGTGGCTTCCTCGGCGCTGACGGCTGGCGAACAGAAAGAGAGGATAGCCAGGAAAGCAAAGAGAGCAAAGGAAAGAGATGAGAGAACACGACGCGACTGCGAGCGTGATGGTCGTCTAAACAGACGGGACATGGTGGATGAAGAGAAAAAATTGGCGAGGTGCGCGACAGGTCCGAAACGGCTTATATTTTAAATGCCACGTCAACAAATGTCGTGGCTTCACGTGGCTTGCTTGGCTCCCAAACTTTTTACTGCCACGTATACTCGTATACGCAAGTAATCCTTAGATAGTACAATCATGCTACGTTAAATTCAAATGCCCAAGTGGTCGTAGTATCCGTCTGGAAAATCGGGAAAGAAACCGAATTGCCACTATACGTATGCGCAACAACTCCAAGATTAGTCGGAGCACCAACGTTTCCAGTATGACTGCCGGTAAAAGAGAACTGGAAAGTTGTTATATCAAGAGTTCCCGAGGTAGGTAGGCCAACAGAGGAGAGCGAATTGACTGTCACCTGCCATGTGCCTGCGATATGTTAGAGCATTGAAGAACCACTTGCGCAACGGTAAATAACTAACCTGTGACTTGACGTCCTCCGACGAGAATTCGAACTTTATCGGTGCCCACTGTAGCATACGAATCCATCAACCTGTCGATTGACCCAGTGGTGCCAACTCTGTGGCCGGTCATCATCTGATTGTAGTACTGATACACCTGGTAATCTACAAAAAAGTTTAAACAAATCAGGAAACCGAAAGACGCTCGACCTGCCTCCATTCGTCCAGTATCCAGTTGCTGTAGCCGAAGTAGGGTCGGGCTTCCACAAGAGACTGGCGAAGAAATCATGTAACTGAGTGCCACTTAGCCAGTTTCCACGCAATCCTTGGACGTTGAAACGCTCCAGCCGAGAAATCCACCACGCGGATCCTCCAGGGCATTGTTCCGCAAATGTTCCGTATTCGTCGATTACTATCGGCTTTTGTGGAACGCCAGCTGAACTCAGCATCGAATTAAGAATCGGTATGTTGGTTTGCAAATCATCATTCACGTCCGCAGTCTGTAAAGCATTTTCAGGTATGAAACGAGCGTGACCGGGATAAGCCCTACATTGCCTTCGAGGTGCCAGACATAGGCATCTGGAATCGTTCCGTCGCCCTTGACATGAGTTAGGAATGTGGTCCACCTAGCAAGTCCCAGCCTAAGTCAACACGTTCCTTACATACTACTAGCTTACCAGGTGTTTGTCGTCTCGGGTGCACCAGCCAGAGTTGGTCCAAACAGTTGGACGCTAGTCCCGAAAGCGGCCCTAGAACAGATTCGGTATCTGCACATTCAAATAACAGTAAAAAATCTCACCTGAACGCCTCATATCCTCGACTCCACATGGTAAGCCATTGCTGTTGGTCTAACGCGATTTGTTAGCTGAATCCAAAAGTACATTGGCTAAATTCTAGAACTTACTTCCGTTCCAAAACACCGTCCCAAGGTCAGCCTCATTCCAAATGTCGATGGCCAGACCAGCCAACATGTTGTTAGCATTAATTCCAGATATAATGTCAGAAATGAAGCTATCATAGCTAGTCCAGCTTCCGCCATCTCCAGGGAAAACTGAACCAGCAGGTTGCGTTCCATCTGCTCCCCACAAATCATTCAGCAGTAAAATAAACTTGGCATTGAATCTTCGAGCTGTCTGATAATTGGAAACGGCTGACGCAAAGCGACCCTTGAAAATAGATGAATTCGATGTTGCAAAGTTTTCAAGTTGAAGATGCTCTAACCTGGAACTCTGTTACACCGAAGATCCAACCGCGTGCGGGTGCCCCGAGTTGAGCTCCGCTTCCTCTTCCATAGTTGAACCCCATATCTGGAAAATGAGTAATAAGCCGGAGAAGCTAGTGCAAATGAGGGTCGCCAACTTGTATAGAACGAATCAGGTATCTGTCCCTGAGCATCGGGAATACCATACAGAAATCCGGAAGCCAAGTGAGCTGGATTGCCCGTATTATTAGCTAGATTTACAGTCGTGATCTGACTCGCCGTCTGGCGGGATTCGATAGCGGACGCATCACAAGTCAACGCAAGCGCAAGAGCAGCAAACGCAGAACTGAAAAGATGCATAGCTTCACTTGACGAAACAGCCCAGCTGAATTCAGCCTTTTGACCTTGAGCTTACCGTGATCCTTCGTATTTTCCGGGCTACCAGACGCTTCCCGCTGGCCCGGACGATCCACACACAGAGACAGCGTCGAATAGTACTGCGAAAGATTTTTTCCGGACTCGTCAGCAGGACCACTCGGAAGATCTTCGACGTAAACGATCAGGAATGCATTGCCAAAAGTGATAGTCATTGCTCGTGAATTCCTTGCAGCAATATGCTTAATATCGTCAGATGATTTTCAAACCTGACCTTGAATAAAATCCCGCGTAGAAGACACTTTAAAAGCTAGTAACGCAGTACCAACTGCACCCGCACCGGTCCAGTCCATAAGGACTGTTAGATCCGCCATCGCATATTTTCGCGAGAAAAGACTAGTTTTCAAAGAAGCACACTCCGGAGTCGTTGGATACGGAGGTCAATAGTCATGTATGTGAGGATTTTTGTTTTTAACGTTACAATTTCCTCGCCAGCTTGACTGCATCAGAAAAAAGGTATGATGAAGCGATAGGCTTCAACTTACAGGTTTGACTGTCAAGAAATTCGACAAACTCCAGCGCTTTACTTCCATCAAGATCAGTTTCTGGTACTTACTCACTAATGCTGAGTGGCTTCTGATTTTCACTGAGTCTTTGACATTTTAGGCAGTTGACTGGAGATCGATTGAGGAAGACGCCAGCAGAGGTAGCAACCACCGATCTCGCGACTGGCAAAACGCACGTGTGTAACTGGAGCTTCTTTCTCACCAACGCCGTCTATGAACCCTACTCTAATAGTAATACATTGAAAATCAACGTTCAATATTTCAATCATGGTTGAAACAAACTTAAAAAAAACGAAACAAGACTGCCACTTGGCACTAAGTGACCCTTTGGATCCGCGGTCGGCCTTCAAAAGGACAACCATTCGCGTATTTTCAGTGAGGCACTGCAATGCTGTAGATATCAGGTTCGCGATCATGAAAGACGTCCAAAAATCGGTCCCCCAACCTTCCGACAAGAACAAATGTACCTTTTCATCGATGAGCACGCTTGCTCGATAAGTTCGGATGACGACAAGGACCGATATGTGCAACGGTGCCTCTAGCTGCTGATATCGGAAGATCTATCTATTGGACGGGAGAAGTGACATGCGCGTTCCGTGTACGTAGCTACTCATTGCACTTGCTACATTTTCATGAGCTATCTCAAGACCACGAACAGCCCACTAACTAGCTGACGTTCAAGGTTCTGGGAGCAAATGGCTCTTGTTAATGGAGCTCAAGTTCTGCCTGCCCTCAGGCTGTGTCTACAAGACCTGAAAATTCACAAGCCACGGACCACGGGTGTTCGTACGATCTTGTGTCTCTCATACCATTCTTGTGACTGGGTAGCAGAGGGCGGCTGCCGCTCCTACGGGCATTGCATCAATGTGGGGAGGTCTGGGGCAGCTCAGTAGTCCCATTCGGATAGTCTCATGACTCGTCCCTGAAGGAGTACTAGGCGAGGATGGACGAGTTTCAGAAATACAATGACTCGCTGGTTACGTTGGAACTTTGACTGTTAGCTTCGATTCTACAACAACGTACATAAGCCAAACTGAAGTCCGTACGACATCGAAGACCAGAGCATAAGGGTCGAGGGGAATTAAACTGAAAGGAATTAGAGCAAGAATGAAATCTTCTACTTGACCGTTTCCGATTCCATCTTAGTTCCGCGAAGTCTAGAATTCATTTCTTTGTTTGGGACCAGGTACGCATGCAATCTGATCTCAGGCTATTTGAAGGTTAGAATGTATTCTCATGGGATACTAATTACCAGAAATGGTGCCAAGATCGCAATCTATCGACCCCCCTGCCGATATAAAGTCCCATCCCTTCCAATGATTCGACCTCTCTAGCCTCAGGATGTCTGACGTTGTCTACCTTCGCGATGTTCAAACTCGTCCAAAAATTTTCACTATTTGGGAACGACACCGACATACGAGCGCTCATTGGCTTATAGAGTGCTTCGCTGAATTCGTTCGTGCATTTCTTCCTTCAATATCTTTGATACGCTCAACTGCCGCGACGGTGTAGCTTGGGGTGTTCTTTTATGTTTACGCAGGTTTGTGACGCGTTAATTGGCATACAGGGTGGTTGCCGACTGTCTTTTAGGTGTTGGATCCCAAATTGCTTACATCTGTGGTAGCATCCTGAAAATAGACGGCCTTGGCTGTAAGTTGTTCGGCCGTTGCTTCACCTTCAGTTTGCCTCACGACTACCTCAGCCGTCCTACAAATCGGTCTTGCGTATGCATGTGGCATCATTTTTGCTATTGGAATATGCAGTTCATCCTCCGGCGGCCATTTCAATCCCGCTGTCACTACTATGCTTATGGCGTTCAAAGGATTTCCGACATTAAAGGCCGTTAGGTGAGCTCTAGCTTATTATAAAGCGGAATCTTCTGAGAACCGATGTTTGCAAGATATATCATTGCCCAGATACTCGGAGGATATGTTGCTTGCCTTTTGATTTATGTTCAATGGTACGACATCATAAAACAGACCGAAGGCGCTTTGGCTCTGGCGGGCCCGGGGGTGCTTGAGGCTACGTTATTCACACCGCAAGGTCCCGCCGGTGCGTTCGGACTGTATACGCTCCCTGGATTGAACCTCGGACGTGTATTCTTGAACGAATTTGTTACGGTTGGTCGCTTGCGCCCCACATTTGCCGTTAATTGCTAATCTCGCCTACAGGATGTCTTCTTGGCACTTATTATTTGGGGGAGTATCGATCCCACAAATATTCTTGTCCCTCCTCAAGCAGCGCCTTGGGTTATTGCGCTGGCTTAGTGAGTCTACATCGGTTCTAGCTGAACTCATCCTGATTGTATATCTCAGTGCTTCCGCTGTTTGGGGATTTGCAACTCCTGCTTGTACGTCTGTAACAATGTTTAGCCCACCCCGTCATGCCGATGTTTTCTTTCAGTGGCCGCCAATCCTGCGCGTGATATTGGAGGAAGACTCGCAGCTATGACAATCTATGGAAAGCAAGGTAAGATGAATATCAATTTCCTGAATACCTGCTATAGCTGTGCATCTTTTTCAGCTGCTGGGGGTAATTATGCTGCTATCGCCGCATTGACCGCAATTCGTATGTGGACTCTCTATTTCGAAGCTACTTTCAATTCACCTTAATCGTTTAGCCGCTACGATGTTTGGGGTGTTCCTGCACGAACTTTTCCTCACCGATTATTCACGAGGTGCGTAAACAAGTCATTTTTCCATCATCAATGCTGCCAAATGCTTACCCGATGCATTCAGTTGTTCCTTCTGCTCAACGTGAATATATGGTCGTACACCACAACCACGCCCACGCTCCCGGTAGAGAATCATCGGAGATATCATCGAACGAGAAAACCGACGTTGAACATCAAGCATCATAAATTCATATAATGAAAATACTTTACGGGTTATTTACGATATTAAAAATACCAAATTCGAAATTTTTCTTCTCGACGTTCGCGTGTATGAATGAACATCAGTGGCGGGAAGCTCGCGGCTACCTATTTATGTCCTTCAGAGAGTAGCTGAGAAAGGTTTTCTTCGTGGCCTCTTAGCGCATCTGCCAATCTCACTATCCTTAATGAAGTCTTGTCGCATGCCGTGCTTTCTTCTACGAGCCGTAAATCGCTAACTGGCTCTGATTTTTGCAGAGATTCAGTCACATTTCTCCCATTACAACCTGTGGGAGTTTTCAGAAGCAAGTACGCCATCTGTACGTGCATCCAAACGTGCACCAGCGAGTTGTCGAACATTGACAGCAGAGCAACAGAACGGAGAACATTGAGGGTATCAGTCGAATATTGTAGAGACCCTGTCCTCAAGCTATTTGTTCCTGCTCTTACTGCGAACGTAGAGCCAATTTAACCAGTGGAAATGATAGGATCATTGGGCGCTCTGCCGCGGAAACCTCTGGGTATCCAATGTGTGTACGCATGACCGCATTTATTATGCAGCGGAGAGAGTCCCGAGAAACTATAAAAAGGCAACAGAGAAAAAGTACTAGCAGCCTAGTGATATAGTTGCATCGTTCCTAGCCATGGAAAATTCCAGGAAACTTCGGATAGCGATAATGTGAGTGCGAGCATATTTTCATTTTTGACGAAAGCATAAACACTCAGACAGCGGAGGAGGCATAGGAGGATTGACTTGCGCAGTGGCATTGAAGAATTCTCGCGATATCGAAATCGATCTATACGAACAGGCAGCTCAAATTACCGAAATCGGTGCAGGAATAACGGTATGGCCTCGGACTTGGGATATATTGAAATCTCTGGACTTGGAAGAAGACTTGCTGGCCGTGTTGCCAGAGGAATACAGTGATGAGCAAAGTGAGTGGTAAACCAATCATACGTTTACCTCTACCAACTATCTCAGAACTGGCATTTGAATTCCGTATCAGTGACCGTAATGACGGGTTCACGTTTCACAAGATGTACGCGAGAGGTCCGTCAGCAGAGTGTACTCCGGAAAGCTCCCTTGATCTCATCCCTGACCTTAGGCGGCGCTCTTTGCTTCCATCGTCAAGAGATGCAAACAACGTTGCTAAAGCACGTTCCAGAAACTTGTCAAATTCATCTGAACCACCGTCTCGTCCGCTGTGAAGAAAAAGAAGATTCCGTCAAGTTGTTCTTCAAGAATGGAGAAGAAGGGACTTGCGACGTTCTTATTGCCGCAGACGGTATTCATTCAGTAGCGCGAGAGCTTATCCCAAACGGTGGAATATTCTACACGGGCACGCAAGTTTTCCGTGGTCTGATTCCCAAGGAGAAAATGCAGAAGTTATACCCGAATCATAGAACCCTTCGGGATCCAGTCATGTATGCTGGAAAAAACCAGGTCGGTGCATCACCTAGACTCGGCAACTCACCTGTTTTTCACTCTGAAATAAAGCATATAGTAGTTTATCCTATCAGCGGGGGTCGAATAATCAATGTCGTCGCCTTCTTTTCGAAGCTTGAAGATGAAGGCAAGCCACTGGATGGTCCAGAAATCAGGAGCGCGACTACAGAAGAGGCAGTCGACAAGTTTTCCGGTTGGGAAGAAGAAGTAACGCAGCTGCTTAGCGTGAGTCTCACTTTAAATTCCTTCAAGTTCGAGGCTCATCGTAAGATCAAGAGTATCGAGAAACCAACTCGATGGGTGATCCGGGACTTATATCCTATGGAAACGTATGTATCCCGCCGAATTGCATTAGTCGGAGATGCCGCGCATAATATGACACCTCACCTTGGTAAAGATTTTTCAAACTTATGGGACCATATAGAACTTTCTAACCAGCCAAAAGGTGCAGGAGCAGGGCAGGCAATGGAGGTAAGCACAGATTTACTGGAATACGCAGACTTCGATCTTGAGGATATCTTTAGGACGGCTACATATTGGGTCGACTATTTTCCGAGGTAGGATCTGCAAAGTGGGATCGCGTCCTCCAGGCGTACAATCTCGTTCGCCATCCCTTTGGGAACATGGTCCAGAGAAATGCACGCGCTCAGGGCTTTTATTACGAGTTAAACGCGCCTGGGTTCGAGAACATCAAAGATAAGGGCCAAGAATTGAGTCCAGAGCAGATTTCTATCCTGTGTAATACGATCACGGAAAACTGGTCGTGGTGGGAGGACGATGCAAATGAGGACTTGGCACAAGCAGTTGAATTCTTGAATGAGAGTTGAAGTAAGCTTGAGTAAATTAAAGTGTAAATATAGCTATCGAGAAGAAAGCTGCTCGATAAGTTCATGACCCGCAATCGCAAGCTCTGACCGATCAAGGTTTTTAGTCGTAGCTAACTAGTCTCGTCTTCGTACGATTATCGAACCACCTGACAGACTCTGGAAGTGTTCACCCGTTGAAGACTGCAGACCCGGAACAAGTACGTAGATCAAAAAGCCGCGGAGACCTTTGGATATCCAATGGACGCATGACTGCCAGTGGAGAGTGTCCTCCGAGAACTTAAACTATAAAAAGGCAACCGATAAAAGTACTGGTAGTATATAAGTAAGATAGTTGCATCATTGCTATCCATGGAGACTCCCACCGACAATTCCAAGAAACTTCGAATAGCGATAATGTGAGTGCGAGCATAATGTTATTGTCGACGATAGCACAAACAGTCAGACAGCGGAGGAGGTGTAGGAGGGTTGACTTGCGCAGTGGCATTGAAGAATTGTCCCGATATCGAAATTGATCTATACGAACAGGCAGCTCAAATTGCCGAAATCGGTGCAGGGATAACGATATGGCCTCGGACTTGGGACGTATTGAAATCTCTTGGCTTGGAAGGAGATTTGCTGGCGGCATTGCCAGAGGAGTACAGTAGCGAGCAAAGTGAGCCGTAAACCATTCTCAGTCATACACTTACCTCTACAACCTATATCAGAGCTGGCATTTGAATACCGTATCAGCGATCGAAAAGATGGGTTTACCTTCCACAAGACGTATGCGAGAGGTCCGTCAGAAGTGTACCCCACAAGATTCCTTGATCTCACCCTTGACCCAAGGTGGCGCCCTTTGCTTTCATCGTCAAGAGATGCAAGCAACGCTTCTTAAGCATGTACCAGAAATTTGTCGAATTCATCTAGACCACCGTCTCCTCCGCTGTGAAGAAAAAGAAGATTGCGTCAAGTTGTTCTTTAAGAATGACGAAGAAGCGAATTGCGACGTTCTTATTGCCGCAGACGGTATTCATTCAGTAGTGCGAGAGCTCATCCCAAACCGAGGATTATTCTACACGGGCACACAAGTTTTCCGGGGCCTGATTCCCAAGGAGAAAATGCAGAAGTTATACCCGGATCACAGAACCATTCGGGATCCAGTCAATTACAGTGGAAAAAACCAGGTCAGCGTTTAGCTAGACTCGACAACTGACCTGTTTCTGAGGCCATAATCAAGCACATAGTAGTTTATCCTATCAGCGGGGGTCGAATAATCAATGTCGTCGCCTTCTTTTCGAAGCCAGAGGATGAAGGCAAGCCAATGGATGATCTAGAAATCAGGAGCGCAACAACAGAAGAAGCAGTTGACAAATTTTCCGGTTGGGAGGACGAAGTGACCCAGCTGCTCAAAGTGAGTCCTACTACAATGTCTATTAAGTTTGAGACTCATCGTAAGATCAAGAGTATCGAGAAACCGACTCGATGGGTGATCCGGGACTTATATCCTATGGAAACGTATGTGTCCCGTCGTATAGCATTAGTCGGAGATGCCGCACATAATATGACACCTCACCTTGGTAAAGATTTCTCAAACTTATGCAGCCACATAGAAGTATCTAACTGGCCAAAAGGTGCAGGGGCAGGACAGGCAATGGAGGTAAGCATAGATTGCTTGGAAATATAAGCAGACTCCAAACTTGAGGATATTCTCAGGACGGCTATATTTTGGGCCGACTATTCTCTGAAGGAGGATCTGCCAGGTGGGATCGCATCCTCCAGGCATACGATTTGGTTCGCCATCCTTTTGGGAACATGATCCAAAGAAATGCACGTGCTCAGGGCTTCAATTACGAGTTAAACGCGCCGGGGCTCGAAAACATCAAAGAGAAAGGCCAAGAGTTGAGTCCAGAGCAGATTTCCATTCTGCGTAATGCAATTACGGAAAACCGGTCGTGGTATGAGAACGATGCGGATGAGGATTTGGCACGAGCAGTTGAATTTTTGAACGAGAGTTCAGGTTAAAAATCGTTTGATCTTGTCCTAGCAATTGTTCATGAGTAGATACTCGCTCAATGAAATTAAACAAAGAGGAACGAACTGACGCGCCTCGTTAACATCGTGGTGAAGATCTTGAGAAGCAAGATGAGTGCGCTTCAATGGGCGCTAATTTACTTGTTTCTTCTTCCGCTCCCTCGACCACAAGCTATGGCAAGCTCTAGCTTCTCAAAGTCATTTGCCCGAACTGATTAGTCTCGTCCACATCAGACAGGATCCAGAACGTATGCACGAATACCAAACGATCCGACAGACTCTGAAAGTAGATCGCTACAGACACCTCATGGTGGCCAGCTCACTCTATCTCCGGATGGACGTTCGTACACCTACAGATATGGACCAAAAGGTCTAGCAGGACTTGCTCATAATCGTTATGCTTTGCTTTGCGCTATCTTTGCTAGTATTGGAGGCTTGAGTTTTGGATATGACCAGGGTGTAGTGAGTGGCTATCGTCTGCGTTCTAACTTATTTTAACCGATCCTATGAGATTGCAAATGTACTTGTAATGAAAGATTTTATGGCTCGATGGCCCATAACCCCGTTAGAAGAAGGTTTCATGAGTGAGCTCAACATCTTTGGTCTCCAGAATTTCTCCGAACCGTCATATTCTGTAGCTGCTGTGCTCGAACTCGGGGCTCTCTTAGGTGCACTCATTACAGGTGTATTCGCCGATAGATACTCTAGACGCTTTTCAATATTAATCTCTTGTAGTGCGTATCTACCTTTTCCTATTATCCCCGCAGGACTAAAGAGGCACAGTATTATTCTGTATTGGTTCTACATTGCAATGTGGAGCACAATCTCTTTTACATCTCTTCATTGGTCGTGCAGTGGGAGGAGTGGGAGTAGGTGCACTTAGGTATGATTCTCTCTTTTCTTGTCGAAGGATATTGCTCATTTATATTGTGTAGCACCTTATCCCCTTTATACATGGCAGAAATAAGCCCACCCGAAGTTCGAGGGTCACTTATGGCGTTGGAACAGTTTGCTATTGTTTTGGGGGTTGTTCTAGGATTCTGGGTGGGATACTTTACGCGAAACAGTAAGCACTTCATACGCGGATAAAACTCAAGCTCAATCGCTGTTGCAGTTCCAAGCTCTGCCTCATGGCGTATCCCTCTCGGGGTTCAACTCATTCCGGCGTTCATTCTCATCCTGGGCTGTGCTATTTTGCCGGCTTCACCACGATTGTTGGTCTTACAAGGCAAATACGATGAAGCTGTTGCAAGTCTTGCCCAACTACGACTCAGATCACATGAGGAAGCCCAAGATGATCCATTGATTCAGGTGCTTTTCTACCTTTCGGAAACGAACTTAGTACTAATCTCTACGCCCAGATTGAATTTCTCGAGATGCGTGTTGAAGCCACAATGATCCATCGAACATTCGGTACTGCTGAAGATAGCAAATCCTCCTTTGCCGCCGAATGGGCCTCTTGGAAAAGACTTTTCAAGAAGAAATACCGGGATCGGACGAGGGTAGGAGTTCTTATGGCATTTTTTCAACGTAGGTAATCGTTTTACTCGATTTCTGTAAAACTCTTGTATCTCATTTGGCTTGTGCTCACCCGTCCGCAGAATGGAGCGGAATCAATGCTCTGTTATACTACGGACCTATTCTGGTCAGGAGCATTGGTTTGTCGGGCGATACTGTAACATTATTAGTATCAGGAGGTATCGGGATCGTTCAGTTTCTTGCCGTCCTCCCGGTGATCGGATACATTGACGAATGGGGTAGGTCGCTCTTTTCACCGGCTGTAATAAGCCCATAATTCTTTGATAGGTCGCCGACCTTTACTTCGAGGAGGCAGTGTCGTTATGAGTTGTTCGCACTTTGGTATTGCAATTCTGGTAAGCTTTGTCGCTAGGTACAATTCCGGATCTTACCTTCTATCTTCTTTCTAGGTTATCCTCTTCGCTTCCAACTGGACTGCTCATCCTTCTGCTGTCTGGATAGCTGTCAGGTAATTCTCAAACTGAATTCTCCAAATTTGGATCTAAAGCCGCTTGCAGCTTGGTCTACCTGTTCACTGCGGCGTATGGCATGTCATTTGGTCCGGTTGCCTGGGTGCTTCCTAGTGAAGTGTTTCCGTTGTCCATGCGTAGCAAGGGTGTGGCTCTATCAACCGCCTCTGTATGGGTGAACAATTGCAAGTTCCAGGTCTTCTTGAACCCACGTCTCCCTTTTTTCTAACATTTGAAGGCAGTCCTCATCGGTTTAATCACACCTGTCACCCTGGAATGGTCAGCGGCGTAAGCATCTTCGATAATCTCCGTACCAAAGACTTCGCTGCTCACATCTTCCAAAGTGGAACTTTCATGATGTTTGCAGTGGCCTCGTTCCTCGCTTACATCTGGGTAACATATTCTGTGCCGGAAACCGCTAATGTACCTTTGGAAGAAATAGACAAAATGTTCAAGTCATCTGCAGGCAGAGAAGAGAGCGTTATGAAATCTCAAGTACGTATCTCTTTGCAGGGTTCAACCTCTTTCGATTAATCACCGCAACAGATTGAGGAAGATCTTGGGCTACGGGCTATCATCGAACGTTTCGAGAGAAGGATAATCGTAAATACTATAGAGGATGCGGGAGGTATAACCATGTAATTTGTAGTGTAGAGCGTCAATTGATAATCGTGTTGGACTATCCGAGGATTCTCCGTTATCAAGATCAACGACGTCAGCAAAAAGAGATGAGTACAAAATGCGCGTTCAACTTATCTTTTATCCTTTCATCTTTCCACAATGCCTGCTAGCAAATTCGTCAAGTTGAACACCGGGGCAGAGATGCCCACTCTGGGACTTGGTAAGTAGTCACGATCTTCTATACTGCGAATCTAACATCACTTTCTCTCATAGGAACCTGGCGTTCCAAACCAGGTGAAGTAGAACATGCTGTCGAGTTTGCCCTCAAAAACGGTTATCGTAACATTGGTATAACATCTTTCCATCTCTCGAAATCTTACCGCTGACCTCAAGTTCTGTCGTTTGAAAGATACCGCCACTGCATATGGAAATGAGGCTGAAGTAGGCCAGGGAATCAAAAAGTCTGGTGTCCCTCGCGAAAACATTTTTTTGACCACCAAGTTGAACAACCCCGACATGGGCCGCTCCAAAGAGGCTCTTGAATACTCTCTGAAGCAGCTTGATACACCTTATCTTGACCTTTGCAAGTGCCTTCATCTCTGACATTTTTCTTCATTGCTAACGCGAAAACGCAAACAGGGCTCATGCACTGGCCCGCGCCAATGACATCCAATGGAGGCCCGGATAAATCCATCGATTGGCTTGACACTTGGCACGAGATGGAGAAACTCTACAAGGCTCACCCAGACAAACTCAAAGCCATCGGTGTGAGCAACTTTTCCGTCGAGTACCTGAACCGCCTATTGGCAAACTGCGACGTAGTCCCTGCCGTTAACCAAATCGAGCTCCATCCGTCTTGCCCTCAACAACAGGTTGTCGACCTCTGCATTAGCAAAGGCATCGCCGTGACTGGATACTCTCCACTTGGTTCTGATGGTGCGCCCTTGTTGAAGAACCCTGTTGTTGTGAAGATTGCGGAGAAGTACGGCGTCAAGCCTGGAACGATCCTTATCTCGATGCATGCCAATAGACCTAATGTTAATGGTGCGTTTTTTTTCGTCTTTGAGATGGAGTTGATGCTCATTGCTGTTTCTTTGGACAGTCCTTCCCAAATCTGTTACCAATGAGCGTATCTTGGGTATGTCTGTCGATCCCTCAACGTTTCTAATAAACTCAATCTTCCTTCTCTCTAGCCAACGCGACCATCATCGACATCGAGCCCGCTGACATTGCCGAGTTGAACGAAATTGTAAAGACGGCACCGTTCCGCGCTTGCCATCCCAACTGGACCGGATGGGGCAACCTAGGTTTCACAGAGTGCGTCTAGATTAGAACTAGTAGAAACACGTCTGGAGCAGATTATATTTTTATCGTCTAATGAATCATCAAAATATGCCGACATATATACGTAGCGCTTTCGTCGGTCAAAATTGACGCGATAGATAATACTTCAGAGCAACTTCAGACTCGCCAGGTGAGAGTGGTACGTCAGGATTGGAGATTGTAAAGCGATACGATACAAAACGAGCATCCTCTGAGCGGGGTGCTATCCTCACCTAACATGCCGATCAAAAAATCTGTCAAGCTGAACACTAACCACGAGATACCTACTCTGGGGACATTCCACGAATGATGCCCATCTCGAAATTGACGAGATCTCCGTTAGGAACTTGGCATTCGAAGCCAGGTGAAGTAGAACATGCCGTAGAGTTTGCTCTTAGAAATGGTTATCGGCATATCAGTATATAAACACGTTCTTAATGGACACCTAACTAGTTTGCTAAGTTTTAAAACTATAGATACGGCCACTGCGTATGGAAATGAAGCTGAAGTAGGCCGAGGAATAAAAGAATCTGGTATTCCTCGCGAAGAGATCTTTATAACCACCAAATTGGATAATACCGACATGGGCCACCCTAAGGAGGCTCTTGCGTACTCTAAAGCAGCTCGATACCCCCTACCTTGACCTTTGCGAGTTGCATTTGATTTCAATTTCTTCTGCCCGGCTGACACGAACAATTCGTTCATGTAGGGCTTATGCACTGGCCAGCACCGATTACACCCGACGGAAGTGCAGACATATCCATCGATTGGCTCAGCAGCACCTAGCACGAGATGGAAAACCTTCACAAAGCTTACCCGACCAAATCAAAGCCATCGGCGTGAGCAACTTTTCCGCACAATACCTGAATCGCCTCCTCGCGTCATCCCGCTGTGAACTTCATCCGTCTTGCCCACAGCAGGATGTCGTCAACCTTTGTATCAATAATGGCATTATTGTCATTGCATACGGACCGCTTGGATCCGAGGGTTCCCCGCTGACGAAGAACGAGACTGCTAATGATGGCTGAAAAGTATGGTGTTAACCCTGAAATCATCCTTCTTTCGATGCATGCGAGCCGACCCAATGTCACTGGTGCGCCAAGGTTTTTGACATGTGAAACGATGGCTAACATCTTCATTTCCTTGCAGTCCTTGCCAAATCTGTCACCGATGATCGTATTTTGGGTATGCTCTCTCTGTGGTCCTGGCTAGTGTCTGGTATATTGAATGCACATATAGACAACAGGGATCTGATTGAGATGGATCCAGCGGACACACACGAGCTCAACCAAATTTCCAGAACAGCTCTGTTCCGCAACTGCCATCCCAATTGGACAGGATGGGGTAATCTTGGTTTCACCGAGTGTGTTTAAATGCAGTATATATATATATAGTCAATACCGTATGGAATCTGGGTATATGCACTCGATCCCGCTATGCGCGTGTGAGGGATATGTTCCGAGTGTCATGCCGTCCAAACAGGTACAGCGGGTACTAAATATTGAACCTGCCCGTACAATTTTCAAGTCCCGCGGGTGGGCCTATTCATTTGGCCATTCATTGCACAATACAACACTATTCAATTGAATGGCATTATTAGGATACACAATGTATAAATGAGAATCATATACAATTGTCGTATATGTATGGCTGCGGCAAATATAAGTCAATGACATTTTATAAGGTAGCAATGGATTGCTGCAGAATCTATTTGCAGTAAATGGTCCTTCATTAGGCAGTAATTAATTTCAATGGCAG
>KN834887.1:43945-64256 GCA_000827265.1 Collybiopsis luxurians FD-317 M1
ATACCTTATATTACAAAGGGTAAATAGCCTGAGAAAGTAAATATATTTCAAAGGGAAAAGTGAATATATTATTTTGGGTCTATAAATGGTAAAAGTTCCATTTTTTCGGCAGCAATATTAGCGGCAATATAGATTATATACCCTAAGACATAAAGATGATTTATCTTAAGGGATATTTGACAATTATAATTAACTTTAACGGGCGGCATTGACATGGTAAAATATTTTCTTTTTCAAGGCATTTTACGGCTGAAAAAGGAAGCCAATATCAAAGGAAAAATTCACTCAATGTGCTTGGTAAAATTAATTATATTTCTTAGGCTTTTATGGCCGCTAGATACCAAATCAGTGGAGGTGAATGCCGAGCAAGTGATTTGACCTGGGCTCAGTAATATTTTTACTTTTAAAATATTGTATTGGCTTCTGTCTCCACTTCTGCAAAGTAGGGAACTATGGACATCCCAAACACAAATGCTCCAGATGTGGAAAGCATAACTTCAACTTCAGATCCACTATCTGTAGTACACAGGTGCCTCCAGCTTCTTAATTGCATTAGGCCTGATTTTGCTGAGGCTAAGCTCACCTGGATGGGTTCAGATACTCGCAATTGTTCCTTGGATTGCTTGCCAACAAAAAGCTGGTCCACTCTGCAATGTAAGTGTTGGTTGTCACACTAGGAACATTTTTTTAAATTACTGACAGTTCGACAATGCACTGTTCAAGCATATGAACAATGTGAACAGCTCCCTATGTTTACTGGACCCCAGGTTCAAGGCCGGTTGGATGAGATTGCAAGGATTAGACATATTCTCATTGTGGAAAAGGTGCAGTTATGGGAGGGGATCTGAGAGATGGTTGCAGAGATGGAGGAAAAGCAGGATCGGCTGGCTTTTGTGAGCGCAGAGTTGACATTGCTCATGTCAGTGGAGGATGAACTTAGAGATCTGGAGCTGATAGCACAAGGGAGACTCCACGGTTAACTGCTTATATCTAGCAATGAAAATTTTACTGAAGATAGCTTTGCATGAATCACCACCTTATTGAGCCTATTTCACTACATGAATGAAAAGGTATATGCAACCCTCTCTCCAAAAGAGGGCTGCAGGTAATGTCATAGAGGGTTGGCTGCAGGTAAATGCAGCCTGTCTTTTATAGAAGGCTGCAGGTAAATGCAGCCTTTCTTTTATAGAGGGTTAAATGCAACCTTAAAGAGAGGGCTGCAGGTAAATTTTGAATGAAGGGTGTATGTAAATGCAACCTCAATGAGGGCTGCAGGTAAATGCAGCCTTTCCTTTATAGAGGGCTGCAGGTAAATGCAGCCTGTCTTTTATAGAGGGTTAAATGCAACATCTCTGTCAAAGAGGACTGCAGGGAAATGCAACCTTAAAGAGAGGGCTGCAGGTAAATGCAGCCTTTCTTTTATAGAAGGCTGCAGGTAAATGCAGCCCCCTCTCTAACTTGCTAATAGAGGGCTGCAGGTAGATACAACCTGAGGGCTGCAGGTAAATGCAATCTCTTTCTAACTGATAAAAGTAACAGAGCGCTGCAGGTAAATGATATCTATTCATTCGACTATTTACTACATGTTAAGTATGCATTTGAAAAGAGTACCATCATGGTACCCTGTTTTTAACCGTGATTATACCCGTGTTTGATCTGCCTGAGGGGCTTATTAAGTACAATCACAGTTTACAAGGTATCTGCGGTGGGGGGTATGTCACATCTATTTCGAGATATGTCATACACTAATTGGTGTATATCTTTGGATGCAAATGCTCTGTAGTTGCCATCCCCATCAGCGTCAAAATCAAGTCTACCTCCGGAAAGCTTATCAAATGATTCTCCTACTCCAACATCCAGAGTATGGACAAGGTCCTCTTGTGGATGTGGCGAGAGCTGTTCATGTCCATGTCAGCTTCAGGTGGCTGTCAGATGAGGAAAAATATTTCTGAGATGCTCGAGGATATCGATGATACTTTTGGTTGGAAGTCTCTAGCTAAAGTTTTACACAGTTGTTATAATGGTAAGCTTTTTTGTAGTCCCCTTTTTTTGCTTCCTTCATTGACTGATCTCAGCTCTCGCATGGGCTCTTGATGAAGACAAAGATGACAATGAAGACGACAATGATAACAATGACAACAAGGGCTCAATCCTTTCAGACGACAGTCTCAGTGATGAGTCTTGCCTAGGCTCTTCATCTGACTCTGATACCGATGCATCTTCACCCTTGTTGACATCTTCCACCCCTGATTGCTGCACCTGCTCCTTACATGCCCACCATTGGTTCTCCAAAGTCAACAAACAGTGCCACCATCTCTGCACGCTCATCATCTCTTACCTCTGTACCCTCTTTGAACTCAACCCCTCACCCAATCTCTACATCTCCATCATTGAACTCAGTGATGAGCCCGAGTTGACATGCATTGAGCTTTTGGATACCCTCTCTGACATTGCCACATCCAGCTTGTCCACTTTTGCTTTGGCCCTTGCCATATATGCATCTGAAGGTGATGCAAGTGAGATTGTCAAGCTTCTCAATACTCACACGTATCTTTTGAGACCTCAAGATGTGTTGAGCTATCAATGCTGTAGTGACAATGGCTGAGGAAGAGGTGCTTGATAAGGGGGGTAGCTGGAGGCAGTGGTGCTGGAGGCGCAGATGCAGGGGATGGGATACTGCCCCCACTTCATCCGATAGCCTTTGCAGCAATGATGGTGGGTTTCCCTGTCCCCGTTCCTCTAAATGGCAGTAATATCGATGAAAATGACCCGGACACCGATGAGGGTGGCCTGTTCAGTTTCAGGGGCATGGGTATGGGGGGAATGGGGCTGTTGGATATGGATCCTGATGATCCAGATTTGGATGATGTTAGGGAGGAGTTGAGGCCGAGGTTGAAGGAGAGGTTTGAGGGGTGGGTGGAAGCTGCGATGAAGATTAAAGGTGGGGCCAGGGGTGTTGGTGAGGGTATATACAAGGATGGTTTTGGAGGAGGAGGACCCCGAGAAACTTTGACGCTGAGGACAACAATGATGATGAGGCCTCTGTCGCCGCCGCTGTTCTCGATGACATTACCATAGTTATTGCACCACTCTAGCTCAGGCTGCCCTAACTCTCACCCCCTGATTGCTTGAACTGTCAAGAACAAACTTTTGACTACCCTTGTGCACTCCATCATCCCTTCACTGTCATTCAAATGCCGGGTGGTAGAGTGCAGGGTTTGACTACCCTGCTTCTGTGCTCCTTCACCCCTTCACCCTTAATCAAACGCCGGGAGGTTGGAACAGACAAAGGCAGGGAGGACAACTTGAAGTAGGTGAGGGCAAGGAAATGTAGGGGGTGGAGTACTGAGTCAAAGGTTGAGGGCCGTATATATCATTTTGTGGAAGAGAAGAGTCAGAGGCTGTATTGATGTGGATATGAATATTGCACATGTGGATGGATGGACAGATGGAGGTAATAGAGTAGTCAGAAATGCGAACACATTAAATAATAATAATAATAAATGAAACTCACAATAGTTCCCTGATAACTTGAGAATGAGAATGAGAATGAGAATTCGACTATCCCCATGAGATGTTGCATAGCGAGTGCGTGGCTGAGAGTGACTCCATTTTGCGTGCACTTGACCAGAGTTTAAAACGCTTGTGCTTTGCAAAAGGTTGGAACAATGACCATGAAGTGTCTGCTGCCCCCGATGATAGTATCATAGTTGTCACAACTTGCACCTCCACTCATCCCCCTGACCCTCTCCATTCTACCCCCTCATTGCTGAAAGCAGACTTTTGACAACTCCTCGTTAGGTCAAAAACATAACCAGAGTTTATGACCGAACGTATGTTCGAGGTGCGGGCTGGGGATTATGGTGTGGATGGCATTGTCTTCCCTAAGTCAGGTGGAGAAATGGGAGGCGGTGGAGTTGGGGAAGGAGGTAGGGGTGGGTAGAGGGCATTGGGGTTGGTGTGGGACCAGGAAAGACTGAGTCGGGTAAGGGTGCAGTCACAGGTGAAGGTTCAGAATGGGAGGGGGATATAGGTAAAGGTTTGATGCAATTTGGGGATACAATAAGGAAAGAGGGTTGTAGTTGCAAATATACTCCTCCAACCCAGACCCAGATGATGACAAGGATGGGGAGATGATGATGATGATGATACTGATGATGGTACTGCCAACCCCAAAAATACATTGACGCTGAAAATAGCAATGACAATAAAGCCTCTCCTGTCGCTGTTGCTCCCAACGAAGATACGGCAGTTGTCAGAACACCCTTATCACCCCCACCCTACTTCCACCCATCTCCAGAGCCCTCTCCGCCTTAATCCTTGCCCCCATCATTGCTCTAGCTGTCAATAATGGACTCTTAACCACCCTCTTCATCTGCTCCTTCCCCCCTTCATCCTCAAACAAGCACTGTCAGAGTGATAGGGACAAAGGCGGGAAGGACAACATTGAAGTATGTGAAAGTGAGGAGCCCGTAGGTGGTCAAAGGGTGCGGGGATCCGTAGAACCAAGGGTTGAGGTCCATGTACATTATCTTGTGGGAGGGGTTGTGAAATATAGACTGATGAGAACATAACACAATAGACAGATGAATGGATGGATGCGAGGACAGATAGCATAGTCAGAAACGCGAACACCCCGAAAGAACAAAAAAAAAGAACTCACAATGGCACCTTGATAGTTACGAATTTGACTGGTCCCATGCAATATTATACAGCGTGAAGAGGGCATGATTGACCATAATCCCATTTTGCTTGCACTTCATTAGGGTTTTGAGCGTTGATTGTTAGAGGATGAAAAAGCCTGGGTGGTAGTCTGTGGAAGAGACTGGCCAGAACTACATGACATGGTCATTTTCCATGGATTGAGTTTGGGTTTTGTATGAGAACTTCAGAATGAAACTGAGCCTTTTCATGAGATGAACTTGGGTCGACATGGTTTGGAGTCAATGTCACCACGGACAAACAATGGGTCTATGCAACTGGTACAGAGACAAGTTGTCAAATTACAGCAGTGCCATTGTAGCGGCGGCACCGCTACTGCTTTGACTTTCCTTAATTCAGACATACGGACTTGGTATATAGAATTCATTACCTATTTAGTGTATCTTTTCCCATGCCCTCCCACTACATATAATTACATACAGACACTTCGCCACTCTTTAGACTTACTTTCACACAATGGACACACCTAGGACATACTGAGATTAATATAACTTGTCGTGTTCAGTGCCCATGTGAAACAGTTAGCTCAGTAATAAGCTAACCACTTAAGCTCAAACCACTGAGCCTAAGATACCACTTTTATAGTGGTTACACTTTTTTGAACATCGAGAACCCACAAGTCCTCAGTGTCAAACTGTGTTGTCCATCAGGAATACCCTCGGACTAGTTCTCCTAACTTAGTCAAGTTCGAGAATGCAGAAATTCTAATGAGAATTCTTTGTAACTCTAATAAGAGTTCCTGCATTCTATAAAAAGACATGTGGGAATGATCACCTGTGCATGAAATGCACAATGCGTCAGAGTACCATTCAGGAACTTCAATGTGAGAACAAGAATCTCAAGGACCAGCTCAATCAATGCAACGAGCGCATTAAGGAGCTCTCTGAGGAATTGAAAATGCCCATCCCCAGTCCGCCAGCAAAGCAACTGAATTTCAGAAGCCATTTGGGTATCTCTGCAAACCCAAACAATGCACCTACTGTAAACCCTCAGGTGCGCAAATCACCAACTGAACCAGGCAAAATATGCAAGAAGGTCTCTCCCAAATCAGGAGAAACAATGTCTGTTGGCCCAGGAACCAACCCAAGTTCTCCGCTGCAGGGCAAGTCAGCAAAGAACAAAGGTAAAGAACATGAAACCGAAGGCATTTTGGAATCACAGCTCGAGACTGACAAGTCTGGATCTATGTTACTATCCCCATTGCAAGGGGTGAGTGACAAGGTGGAGAACTCTCCTGAAATCAAAGTTGGGAGTAGTTATAATGTATCTCCACATGGTCTGGGCAGCGTGAATAAATGCCCAGACACTGTAGCTACCCTACTAGCTACCATGCAGCAGCAGCAGACACAGCTGCAGATAGACCTGCAAAATTCCATGATGCAATTCATGGAAAGTCAAGCTGAAAAGGCTTGACAACAGCACAATGACCTATGGAACCTCATAGGTCAGCTTATTCCTAATGCGAAGGAAAAAGTGGAGCGTGAACTAATACACATGCCCCCTCAACAACAGCCAAAAAAGACTGCAATGGATATAGTCATTCAAGCATCTGCTGAGCCTGAACCTGAGGAGTTCAAAGTAGCTGAAGAAACTTCGATCAACTCCGTTCCTGTCAAACAGGAACCTGTCAAACAGGAACCTGTCAAACAGGAACCTGTCAGTCCTATCCTGGAAAGATGGGATGAGAAGCTTGTTACTCAAGCCGTTGTGTATATCTACCCTAACAGTAAGACATACAATGAGATGGTCCATGACCCTCATTTTGTCAGAATACCCAGTTGCAGCCGAGATGTCGGACAACCTCTATCATTCAAAGATAGAGCGGTTGGGCAAAGTCTGCACAACCAGTGCAACAAAACTGACGGCACAGTCGAATGGCTCGATCAAAGGATCAAATTTGACAAAGATGGACAAGCCATTGAGCGGGGAACCATCAAACAGGAAACCCCTAGTTCTTCCCAACTGAAGAACAAAAGTGAGAGTAAATCTCACAAGACCACAATGTATCAACATCATGGTTGGACTGCCTCTGGCAACCCTGGAGGAGACGGTTCAGACAACTCCGACATACCGTTGTCCGATGGTTCCTTTGATGCTTTTAAACCATCGAAGGAAGGAAGGGGACGAACTCCCTGGCTGAGAGACCCTAGCGACAATGACCTTAGCTTGTCATCCAACTCGTCAGAGTCCAATGACAGTCACCCGAACCAAAGAGGATCAGATGACAAGCGTTGTTCAAAAAAGAAACGACGCAAATGTAAAGAAAAAAAGTGCCAAGTGCTCAGGTTCGCCAGAATACTAGCGAACACAGTCAACAAGTTGGGTCAGGCCGAGTGAAACGACAAGATCCACAAGCAGCTCTGCAGAGTAATGTGAGAGCACTTAAGTACCATACTCCCTCCTATAGAAGGGATGAAGTTGGTGAAGATAAATCCTCCCGACACGTTCAATGGCACATCTGACATTGATGTATTTGAACAATGGCTTGTCTGAGTACTAAATTGGTTAATCATAAACCGATTAACAGGTAATGGTCTAGACAATTACCAGATCATTGTCCTAGAGTCAATGCTCTCAGGACGCGCAAAAATTTGGTACTCTGACCAAGTCTCAGGTCCACACTGCTCAAAAGAGAAGTGGACATTTCCCGAAGTAATCATTGGGTTGTTTTGGCAATTTGTGCAGGACATGGCCTTCAAACAAGCAGAAAGCAAATGGCACACTGTAAGATATAGCACCAAAGAAGGCATAAAAGACTATTACACCAACCTGCACTGCACTGCTGCAAGGTTGATGGTCCCACCTTCAACAGTGATCTTCAGAGACTGTATCATTAGGGGCCTTCCCCTAACTCACATTGCGTATTTACGAGACAAGGGAGTCTCCCCCGAAACAGCTAAAGTACTTGACATTGTCAAGTGCATACAGTGCAAGGAGGAGAAAGATGCACTCCAGTGCAACATAGCTGCATCCAAAAGCAACTACCCTAGCAGTTCCTACACAGGAACTCAGCCTAGCCTATTGAAAACCCAATGGCAGAAGACTAGTAGTGGAGCAATCCAACCCACTACAAGAACAAGTACCACATTTGGAAGCACCCATATTCACCGCAATGCTGCAATGACCATTCCAACAGAACGTCGAAAGGAGTTTCCCAAAGCACAAGCCAAAGGAAACAAGCCTCAAACTACAGTTAAACCTGCAGCTAAGAAGCTCTGTTTTGGATGTGGCAAAGAAGGCCACTTTGCCTGAGATCCTGTATGCAAACGCTATGGAAAACTGAGTCTATTTGCCATCAGAGATGATGAAGAGCCTGGTAAATTGGACAATGACACTGGTGGTAGACCAAATGTACTGGACGACAAAGTAGGAGCCTCTAATGAGGCAACTATAGTACCTGAAGAGGAAGATCCCTCAGGTACAATCCCCCTCAATGAAGAATCAGAAGGGGAATACGAACTGGAACAGTTCGAGGAGTACATGGGAGGCATGTACTATACAAGCTCTGAAGAATATCTTGGAGCTATGTACAATGCAGATACCTCTGACCCAGAGGAATCCACCACTAGCTCTTGTTCCATGAGAACAACACTTGTAAATCATCTGGAGTTACAAAGGTCATCAGACGAAGAACCACCTGCCCTACAGGATGTCTCCAAATCTGAAGATGAAAGTGAATGGCCCATCATTGATGATCAATCGGGTGAGTCTGAAAATGATAGCATTAATCCCATCAACCTACCCAATCGAACAAGTTCCCCTATAAGGGAACAGAGTCAGTATACTGTAACTGACTGGTCATCCTTGAGAGAACTCCCCAACCTTCGTTGGGATAAACCTCAAGCTGACAATACAGAACCTGAATCTGTATTCATTCTGGAATGGAATGATGTCCGAGCAGACAGCTCCAATGAATTACTGTCAGCGGAAGAATACGCTGACGACACACTATACCTATCCGCCATTGATGACAGTAAAGGAAGGAGTGTGAGGAAGGTTGGTATCAACCTCCTTAAGTCATCTTGAAAAGTAAAATGCCCTGAATGGGGTTCTCCTGATGAACGCTGTCAGATGACATGTCTCCTCAAGATAGGGGGACACACTGCCCACATCATGTTTGACTTGGGTAGTTCAATTGATGCCATTAGTCCACACTTTGCAAATGCATGCGGCATCAAAGTGTTCGAGCTCGAAAGCCAAGAACACCTTCAACTCAGTATCATTGGTAGCTGCACCAAGTTCGAATTTGGAACTTGGTCTCCCATCACAATAGGGGAGACAAATGTCAATATGTGGTGAGACATTGTCAACATCGACAAATACTCTGGTATTATTGGTTCCCGCTGGATGCAAAAGAACAAAGTAGTACTAGACTACGTACATGACCTAATCATTATTAACAGCCAACAAGTTCCTGCATTGACTGCAAAAGAAGATGCAGCTCAACTATCTCACCGCATGGCTATGAGATGAGCAGAACAGAACTCAACAATATGGCAAAAAGATAATGCCAACCCATCAAAATCCACCATCTGACTCTGTGCATTGCGCGAAGCAAATGAAATAGCAGATAAAGAACACTTCACACCCATGGTAGAAGATGTCCTCGATGAAGAGGACATACATACTGAACTGCGTCAAATAGCTCAGTCACTACCAGCCAGAGCACTGGTGGTAGTACATCAAATATGTCCAGATGAAAGTCTAGACATTCGTCCAGACTATCTGGATAGCTGCGTGGAACTTGTACAAGAATTTTCACATGCATTTAATCCCAAAATGGGAAAAATGTGTGTGGGGGAGGGTATCGAGGTATTAAACTCAATTAGAGCCACCTCCTCCACTAAGTCTTCTAACTCAGAAGACAGCTCCTCCAAAGAAGAGGAAACATTCATCGAAAAATGTAAAATCCTCGAAGAACTTGGAATATTGGAACCAGGTACATATCTGGACCCAACAGTTCATAACTTTGAATACATTGATTCTGAACATGTCCTTAATCCCAAGGACCGTCTCTGTGTAATACACTCGAACCAGAGATGCAAACAAATACCTACATCCTGTAATAAAAAGGGACTAGCTCGCAAGAAACAAGCAGGACACACCTCTACTCGCAGGAGTAGGTTCAGAGCTAAACCCACTGAACTATTGTTCTTCCCAATCAACAAAGTTGAATTAGAAGAACCATCTGGATCAGTGAAATACACTGACGCAGACATCCCTCGGCTCTGTGCCAAGTGGATAGAGAAATACAGGGACATATTGTCAGGAGTCCCTGAAACTCTTCCCCCACTGAGGGAAATTAATCATCGAATACAATTAATCAATGAAAGCAAGAGGTATAATTACTATATGCCTCATTGCCTGGACAGCTTGAAAGTCCAACTGTCTGAAAAGCTTGAGAGATACTCTCAAGCACAATGGTGGATTAGTACCACTGTTCCGCAAGCAGCACCTATGCTGTGCATTCCCAAAAAGAATGGGAAGATCTGCACCATAGTAGACTATCGACAGCGGAATGAAAATACTGTCAAGGACATTACACCATTCCCTGACCAAGACCATATATGGTCTGACATTGCAAGACATAAGTATCAATCAAAAATTGACATGTCAGATGCCTATGAACAGATCTGACACAAACTCGACAATGTGATGAAGTTGGCATTTGCGAGCATCTTTGGCACGCATGTCAGCAATGTCATGATGCAAGGGGATTGCAATGCCCCCGCAACCTTCCAACACATTATGACGCATGTATTCAGAGACCTTATTGGTCGCTGCGTGCATGTATACCTAGATGACATATTCATCTTTAGTGATTCCATTGAGAATCACAAACACCATCTGAAACTGGTATTTGAGAGGTTAAAAGAACAAAAATTCTACCTCAAGAGCAAGAAATGTGAACTTTATGCTGACTCACTTGACTCCCTTGGTCATCTCATTGATGACAAGGGCGTCCACACTGATATGGACAAAATGCAGAAGATTCAGGAGTGGAGGACTCCACAAAACTTCAATGATGTCCAAAAATTTCTTGGACTGGTCCAGTACCTATCTGCGTACATGCCCAACATTGCAGTATATACTGGACCACTTTCAATCATGTGTCAAAATAACAACCCATTCATGTGGCTACCATTCCACGAAACCTGTTTCCAGAATGTTAAAAGGATGGCAGCCACAAGTGCCATCCCAGTTCTGAAACCAATTGACCCTCGGGTGGACACACCCATTTGGGTCATATGTGATGCTTCCAGCTCAGGAGTGGGAGCATATTATGGACAAGGTCCAAGCTGGAAAGAATGCAGACCAGCGGGCTTCATGTCCAAAAAGTTCACTGCAGCGCAGATGAACTACCCAGTCTTCGAGCAGGAGACTCTAGCCATATTAGAAGCCCTCCTCAAGTGGGAGGACAAACTAATTGGGTATAGAGTCCATGTCATTACTGACCATGAAGCTCTAACATTCTTCAAGACCCAGAGGAACTTGAATAACTGTCAAACCAGGTGGATGGAATACCTATCCAGGTTTGACTTTGACATTCATTATGTCAAAGGTGTTACAAACCGCGTAGTGGATGCACTATCCTGATACTACGAGTCTGACCTCCCAGAGGAGACTCATCCAAATAGTGACTATGTCAGTGCAGATAGTCACCTCAACAAAGAACAAGATGACCTGTCAGATGCTCAAATTGCAGAATTAGAAACTGAATGATTGACATTGCTAAGGGAAGCAACAGAAACCTGGGACGAGGAGGCACAAAATTTGAATGAGCATGCTGAAATGGACCACTCTGTGTCTACCATTCCTATCAGAGATGACTCTCTGACCATAGCGCACTCTTGAGTGCGTGGGTCGGAACCAAAACCTATAATATTAGGTTCCAACAACTTCGCTAAAGAAGTATGCCAACTGGCTAAAGTCGACCCATTGTTGTCTAAAATAATAGACAACCAGAAAGACCATCTGCAGTTCAATATAGTGGATGGTATGGTTTATTCTTGCAATCAAGGAGGCGAGAATGTATTGTGTATCCCCAAAGGGAAGACACTTGGGGGAAAATCTCTTAGGGGATTAATACTCGAACAAGCTCACAAAGTCATAGGGCACTTCAGTGAACAACATACCTCCGACTATGTCAGAAGATGGTACTGGTGGCCCTGGATTAATGGGGACACAGAAAAATTCTGTAAGTCATGTATAATTTGCCAGTGATCCAAAACTTCAAATCTGAAGCCGGCAGGCAAACTACACCCATTACCTATCCCAAAACGTCCTTGGGAATCCATAGGGATGGATTTTGTCAGACCCTTTCCCTCAGCTAGGGGATACAATTACCTTTGGGTAGTTATATGTAGACTGACTTCATGTCTACACCTAGTGCCAGTAACAACTTCCACCACCGCAGTGGAATTGACACACCTTTTCCTAAAAGAGATTGTACACCTACATGGCCTACCAAAATCGATCATCTCTGACCAAGATTTGAAATTCACATCATGCTTTTGGCATGAAGTGCACCACCTACTAGGAGTGAAACTCCTTATGTCGACATCATATCATCCCCAAATGGATGGTGCCACTGAACGAGCTAATCATTCAGTAACTCAGGTCCTTTGGTCACTGGTACAAGCGGACCAGAAAGACTGGATCGACAAGATTCCAATGACAGAGTTCGCATTCAATGCGAGCATTAATGAAGCCACCGGCTTTGCCCCATTCGAACTGGATGGTGGCTACATGCCATCCATAATGCGTGAATTACCGGCAGACATCATGGTGTCCCCAGGAGTTCATCAATTCACCAAAGAAGCAATAAGACACCTGGCGGATGCACACAATGCCATCATTGAAGCGTGTGTGTTCCAGACACACTGGTCTAATGTTTGTTGCAGAGATGAACCTGTCATTAACACCAATGACCTCATCTACTTATCGACAAAGAACTTAGCTCTTCTGAAGGGAAGAACCACCAAACTTCTACCCAAATTTGTAGGACCTTACCCTGTAACTGGGGTTGTAGATGGGAAATCTGTCTACAAGCTTGGATTGCCAACTGAGCTGACAAAACAAGGGATTTACAACAATTTCCATGCCTCCCTACTTCGTCCTCATTACCCCAATGATGATGACATGTTCCCCTCAAGGTCCATGGTTGAACCATATGACTTCAGTGAACCAGTCAATGTAGAATGGGTTGTTGACAATATCATCGGCCACCAGTGGGATGGCTGAAAGCTATCATTCCATGTATTATGGAACCTGGGTGACACTACAATTGAACCCTATGGTACCTGTAAAGACCTTGTGGCTTTAGATAGGTACCTTGCCTTGAAAGGCATAGCTGACTGGCATCAACTACCTCAAAGGTAATCACCTTCTGTTGATCCAATACACTGGACATTGGACCAACCCTAACGGAACTGTATTCCATTAATTAATGTCGGCATAGAATACTGACAAATGTGACAGTCACATGACCTGTGGGAATATTAAAATTTCATCTTCCCACTGATTGCATTCTGCCAACATTATTGTTAACATGGTAACATGGCATCACAGCAAAATAACATGCCCGCGAACACCGGCTCTTTGAGCCAATTCCCTGCTTCGGCAGGAACACAATACCACCCCGGGATGCCGGGAGTGACTTACCACCCTGCTCATGCGGGGTTTAATGTGTACCCTGCTCCCGCAGGATACACCATGTATCCTACCTCAGTAGGGTACCACATAGGTTCAGCACAAACTGGACCTGTTCCTGTACCTACAGGAACTTCGTACAATCCCACGGCAGTGGGTCACACCACACCCTTGGCTCCCATGAGCCAACACACGCCACACGCATTTGGGAGCCAACTCTATCATCCTGTGTCAGCGGGATATAATTTTGTTGCAATGCTGTCCTCGGCGCAAGCAACTTTGTCAGGAGGGGGAGGAACCCACCTGGGTAATTCCTCCAACCAAGAAAACCCCAAGTTCACAGTACATCGTTATTGTGAACTACTGATGCACAAGAAGAATGGCCAAGGCCATTCGTGCAAGGAATGTGATGCGTACATCGCACACTTACTCAGCGAAGACAGTACTCCTGAATTCACCGATATCCTCAAAAAGAGGAATAAAGTGATCACTACCTCCTTGGAGGAGAAGATCACAGCTCTCCAAATGCAAGTTGCATCCTTGGAAGAAATCCAGCAGTTACAAACAACTGCCTACCAGCAACAGCTGGATGCCGCACTAGCCTGGGCCGTGCAGGCAGAATATCTCCTTGAAGAGGAGAAAAGAATATCTGAGCATTGGAAACACCAAACACTTGGAAAGGAGGAGGAGGAGGAAAACAACTCAGATGAAGAGTCTGTCAATGAAATGATAGTTGACCAGCCCAAGCCATCTTGCAAGGGCAAAGAAAGAGCAGATCCACTGATCCCCTTTCACTCATTGTCACCATCCAAGACGACCACATTGGAATGAAGGATCACCGATGCCCCAACTACTGAAAATACAGAGTCCCCAACTCTGAAACAGCCCACAAGCTCCAAAAGCTTGAGATTCGTTGAAGGTCCAACTTTGACCGACAAGTCTCTCACCTGTGGTGAGAAATGAAGGAGACGCTTCAGCGAATCTGACATTGAATTGGAACTCCATCCAAACTGACCATTGGTGCAGTACGATGATGAAGCCGTAGCTACAGGCACCCCTACCCCCACCACCAAACCTCTTCCCCCCAAATGACTCCCCAAGTACAATGTCTCAGAGGAGAGTGAGCCTGAAGATAAGGGCAATAAACTTGTTGGCGAAGCACATTGCCAACAAAATGCAATCAACCGTGCCGTGCAGAAAGCCTTACGAGATAAGGCAGTCAGTAGAGGCATTATCACCAAAACTGAAGCAAAACGGAAGATGAAGAAGGAGTTCAACCCCATCCGAGGAGAGAGGGTCAAAACATTCATGTCCATGCCCTCCACGATGGAAGAATGGACCAAAGTTCATGACTACCTTGATAATCACAAAAACCTGACCGGGGCCAAATGTCCTTACTGTCTACTGTCAGAATTTGTCACATTCCGATGAAAGTTCTCAAAAAAGAACCCAGATGCACTGACAGATGTGCAGAAAGCCATGCTGGCTTTCGACAATTTCCCCAGCTGGTTCAGGGACCAGAAGGAGATTATAGAGTCCTTCAACCCAACGTCTTCAGCGAGGAAGACTAAAAAAGCTCGTGTATCGATTGACCTCCTGCCGGGTGAATCAAGTGTCATTCCTACTCAGGAACCTACCAACGTCGGAAAGGAGAATGACTATATTTCTGACAATGCTCAGGCCCAGATTGACAGCCTAGAGCCAGAATTTGATGTCCCCTATACAACCTGACTAGGGAGACCAGCGTGTCTGTTGTTTGGCAATCCTGTCAAACAACCATCGGAACTCACCTTGTTAGAGGATTGGGACATGTATTGCCTCCAATACCCTAACATGTTCTTAGGGGTACCTTTAACAACACAGGAGAATGCCCCACCCACCATCAACCTATGACTTGTTCGTGGGTTGAGATTCGTTATCCAAGCTCTCCCCAATGCTCCCAAAAGGAGCGATGGGGAAGCCGCCTTTTTCCTCTGGCTCATCCAATTCATATTGGACCTGGAGCATTACTCTAGTGGTCTTGATTACTGGAGAGTCCACATCGCCGACACTAGGTGAATAATGCCGTTCCCTGATGAGGAACAATACTACACTGACCAAGGTATCATCAAATACCTGGCAAAGGCCAGTGTAATGAGTTGCAAGCTCAGCAACATCGCATTGTTCGCAGTGCAATGGTTGAGGGTATACCAGCCTCAACCCAAACAACTCGACACAGAGTTTGTACGGGAATGGCTGGATTACTACCGTATTGACTTTGTCACAAGCATTGAGGCAAAAGGTCTCCCTTTGGGAGACAATGAAAATCATCTCAACGTGAATGGCGAGACAATCCAAGGTGCCCGTTTGTCACATAACGGACAATTCTACTTGTGGGCTCGAGAGATGGCAAATATTCCACCCCTGAGTCTACACTACACTGGAGACCCTTTACCTGACACTGATGTGGAAATGGCTCCTGTTACTGCTGAATAGCAGTAACAACTACCTCTGACATAGATCACCTGAGGACAATCTTGTGGGGGAGGGTGTAGCGGCGGCGCTGCTACTGCTTTGACTTTCCTTAATTCAGACATACAGACTTGGTATATAGAATTCATTACCTATTTAGTGTATCTTTTCCTGTGCCCTCCCACTACATATAATTATGTACAGACACTTTGCCACTCTTTAGACTTACTTTCACACAATGGACACACCTAGGACATACCGAGATTAATATAACTTGTTGTGTTCAGTGCCTGCATGAAACAGTTAGCTCAGTAATAAGCTAACCACTTAAGCTCAGTAATAAGCTAACCACTTAAGCTCAAACCACTGAGCCTAAGATACCACTTTTATAGTGGTTACAGCTGTGAATCATGTGTACAGTCCAGAGGTTGAGCAGGGTGCCACTGACGCATTCCAAGCTGCCCAGCAGGATATATATCTCAACAATGTAACAATTTGGCACTGGAGCTTGAGGTATTTTGCAGAGAAGATTAGGCGTTGGGGGGGGGGGGGGCTGGGAAGGAATGAAAGAAGAAAGTGTATTACACGGCATGGTCTAGGAATGCCTGTGTTTACTGCCAAACAAACATCCTATTCATTGCTCCACCGATGCCAGGACAACTGTATGTGTTTTTCAAAATCAATGCTAGAAATAAATACAGCTCGTCAGAAAAACCTAGGCCAAATTTGTAAAAATGACATAGTTTTGCCGGTTGCATGGCTCCCTCAAAGTCTATAGGATTTCTGAGAGGGTTGGAGCCTGGCTGATAACCAGCTGAACTTTTGAATGGCGGCTACCATCAGCCACGAAGTTAGCTAATATGTCATCTTTGTTTTAAATTGGCCTAGGGTTTCTTGATGAGCTGTAAATAGCTGTAAAACTGGTAGATGCACGGCAGATGCTGCAGATAGAGTGGACACTGTGCTCCACTAAATATATTTCTGTCCAGTCACAAAGGTCCAGATTAATTTACTACTCAATCATTGATTCCAAATGTCATGAGGCTGTAAGCTTCACAATGATAACATCATGAAATGCCTTGATTGATGAATGTTGATAGAGAGGCCTTGGGGATATATAAAAGGCCCCAAGATATCCAGATGGTTCCCACCAACAACTTTTTTTGTAGTTGACTGCATTGTATCTTGTTTTGTACATTTCAGGCAATGCTAACATTATCATGAAATTAAAGATACTTAACTTTTTGCTTTGTTCCAGCAAAAGACAACAATGCCATTATTCAAAAAACTCAAGAAATGGTTCTGCAGTCTCTGGCGTCATAGAGGCTACCGAATCAATATCCAGGCAGAAAGTACACCTGAACTGGGTAATGTTGCACAGGACTTCCATGGTTCCCAAGATTCTGTGTCACACATTTCTGCACAGTCTGAGCCTATCCCGGGAAGGATGCCAGACAATTTCATTCTTGATACTAGTCAGCTGCCCCAGGCCTCAGCTGAACAAAAGAGTGGACAAGAGTCTTTTACTGCGCACCAAGCTCTGCAAACTGCTGGTGCCGTTGCAGAAACCAGTCTCAAAATTCTGAAAGAACTTTCCAATTTCATTCCTGTGGCTGGTAAAGGATTGGGTATTGCACTTGGAGTGGTTTCTGAGTGTATTAAAATCTACCATGCAAGTATTCCTGTGCAATAATTTTGCTTTAGTGTACTGATAGATATTTGACATATAAAGCAAGTAACAGAGAACAAAGAAAGGTTCAAAGAACTCACTGAAGAGTTATCTACCAAGCTTGCAGAAGTCAAGAATTATATGAAGCAGAGTGGATCTACTGAAATGGATGAAATTTTCCAGATTTTGGCTGAGTATGGATCTGTTTTGACCTTTGAATGATTTCAATATCATAATTTTTAATAGTGATTTGGGCAAAATCAATAGCAAGGCTTCACCTCAGCAGAACAAAAATTGGGTGGCACAAATTCTGAGGAAAACAGACAATGTAGTTGCTGCAGATACAATTTCTCAAGAAATCGCAAAGTATTTTGAGGATATTAAAGATGCATTTGATGCTTGTCAGGTATGGATGAGAATTCATATGGATTTTATAAAAGTTTTAAGGTTGTGCAATCTGCAGAGAAAGGTTTTATTCCGCATTGAAAGAAATACAAGTGATATCAGTAAGGTAGGTACAGGATTTTGTTTGGATTTTAGGAAATTGAAAAGAGGATAGGATAACTACTTGAACAAATTGAAGCCTTCTAGAGAAGCTTTCCATGATTATTGAAAGGGAAGGCCAGCATGTACCCCAGGAACAAGAGTTGAAATTTTGGATAAGATCATGAAGTGGGCCAATACTGCTTCAGAGGATCAAGTGTATTGGATAGGTGGCATGGCTGGAACAGGAAAAAGCACTATTGCCAAATCATTATGTGATAGTTTTGAGATGGAAAATCTTGCTGGTGCATTCTTTTGTTCTAGACAGCTTAAGGCCTGTCAGGACCATACAAGGATCATTCCAACTATTGCTTATCAGCTTGCAAGATATTCTCGTTCATTTGCTGAAGCTCTTATAAAGGAGCTGCAAAATGATCAAGACCTTGCTGATAAGGAAATTGATAAACAAATGGATTTGCTTCTGAAGAAGCCCTGGGAGAAGGCTAATCTTGTCTACAAACAGACTGCAACAATTCCTATAATTGTCATTGATGCATTGGATGAATGTGCAGATATTAAACAATTGCTGGTGCCTCTACTTGAAGAGATCCAAAGTGGAGGTTTACTAGGGCTGAAATTTTTATTAACAAGTCGACCAGACCAACCTATGTACAAACATCTCATAGAGGCACCTCATGATTCTAGAATCTTTCTACATGAGGTAGAAAAAGAATCAGTTGAGAGTGACATTTCAATGTTTCTCACTCAAGAACTGAAGGATCATAGCTTTGTTACAAAAGAGAATATTTCCCAATTGACCAAAATGGCTGGAAAACTATTTATATTTGCAGCAACAACTGTAAAGTGGATCACTGAAAGGGAAGGATTTGAGAAAGACCGGCTAAAAGATGTTCTAAAATTAGAGCATACTGCAGATAAAAGTGAAACCAAGGGATTGGATGACTTATATAATGCTATCATAACCAAAGCTATGAACAAAGCTACCAAGAAAGAGAGAGAGTGGAATGTGCAAGTATTGCATTCCATAATTACAGTTAGGAACCCAGTATCTAGTGAGGTGATTGCTCAATTAGCAAAGGTAGAGCCTAAGCAAGTGGATCTGCTAATTGGTGCACTGCAATCTGTTGTTTATGTAGGGAACATGGACAAGGCTATGTCTTTCATGCCTCATTTTCAGACTTCCTATTGGGAGAAAAGCGAGCCAAAGTCCTACAATGTGATTCATTGTATCAACACAAGGTTTTGTGCAAGGCATGTTTTGATATTATGAACACAGAGCTAAGATTCAATATACTTAACCTTCCTTCATCATTTGTGAAAGACAAGGAGGTTGAAAATATAGCATCAGATGTCAATAACAAGATCAAGCAGAGTCTTGTTTACTCCTGCAAAAGTTGGGGATATCACTTGGAGAAATGTGCAAAAGATGCAGAGATTACTGCAACCTTGAAGGAATTTTTGAATGAAAAGCTATTATATTGGGTTGAAGTAATGAGTCTTCTACATATGGCAAGTCATAAAGGAAGCAGCAGTGAGGACACATTAGTCCAATGTGGGGAGACTTTTGAGTCTGTTAGAAAGGAATGAATAAAGCAAAAATTAAGAGACAAGACAGAAATGGACTGACAGGATTTTAGATTTCAGATCTTCCAGAGGAAGTGCAAGATAGTATCAACAATGTAAATGCAGCAGTAGAAACATTCCTGCTTAGCCCTGTGAATAGCATGACTCCACACTGGTACCTGAGCATATTACCATTTTGGAAGGGAGAACTTGCAGGAGCACAACAGGGGCTGGCAAAGGGGATAATAGTAAAAAGGAAGATGGAGAAGCCAAATATGGCTGTATGGAATACAGGGTCAGCAGTTAGCTCAGTAGATATTTCTAAAGATGGAACTAGAATTGTATCTGGCTCTGGAGATAGCACTGTCAGGATCTGGCATACAAAAACTGGAAGTTCAATTGGGGAGCCTCTTCAAGGCCACAATTTTTTGGTGCAGTCAGTGGCATTTTCTCCAGATGGAAAGAGAATTGTATCTGGCTCTGGTGATCAGACAGTCAGAATCTGGAATGCAGAGACTGGAACTCCAATTGGGGAGCCTCTTCAAGGCCACACTTTGTGGGTGCAGTCAGTGGCATTTTGTCCAGATGGAAAGAGAATTGTATCTGGCTCTTGTGATCAGACAGTCAGGATCTGGAATGCAGAGACTGGAACTCCCATTGGGGAGCCTCTTCAAGGCCACACTTTTTCAGTGCAGTCAGTGGCATTTTCTCCAGATGGAAAGAAAATTGTATCTGGCTCTGGTGACCAGA
>KN834888.1:13855-23961 GCA_000827265.1 Collybiopsis luxurians FD-317 M1
AAAGACTGACAGAATCCTTTACTGGTTCACCTGCGAGACTCTCCACACCACACCTTTACATATCCAGTCTGGCTACTGAGCTTGCCACAAGCAAGGTGCCAAACACATGGAGGGATTGCTTTCCTCACCTGCCACAGGTGGTCTGTAAAGGTGTTTCAAATCAAAGTGGAGCAAAAATGAGAATAAACACTGGAAGTGTTGTTAATTCTGTTGCATTCTCTAATGATGGTCTGAGCATTGTCTCTGGCTTAGATGACAATACTGTCTGTATCTGGGATGCAGATACTGGAGTAAAAGCTCAAGCATTGGAAGGTCACTCAGGATCTGTGCAGTCTGTTGCACTCTCCTATGATGGCTCTCGCATTGTCTCTGGTTCACATGACAGGAGTATCCACATCTGGGATGTAAACACTACAACAAATTTGCAGACTTTGGAAGGTCACACGGGTGCGGTTATGTCAGTTGCATTCTCCAGTGATGGGTCTCGAATTGTCTCTGGTTCAGAAGATAGGGCTATCAGGATCTGGGATGCAAACTCTGGAAGGAATTTACATACTCTCAAAGGTCACACTAGGGAAGTTCAGTCTGTTGCATTCTCCAATGATGGGCTGTACATTGCCTCTGGTTCATCTGACCAGACTGTGCGCATTTGGGATGCTGGCACTGGAGTGAATTTGCAAGTTTTGAAAGGTCATAAAGATTGGATTCGGTCAGTTGCCTTCTCTTATGATGGCTCCCACCTTGTCTCTGGCTCTGATGATAAGCACATCTGCATCTGGGATGCAAAGGCTGGGACGAAATTGCAGACATTGGCTGGACATATCAATTATGTGACATCTGTCACTTTTTCCAATGATGGATCCCGCATTATTTCTAGTTCATATGACAGAACAGTTTGCATTTGGGATGCCCGCAGTGGGGAGAGATTGCAGACTCTGGATGGTCACAGCGGTTTTGTTTATTCTGTTGCATTTACCAGTGATGGCTACCACATTGTTTCTGGCTCTTTTGACCAGACTATCTGCATCTGGGATGCAAACCCTGGAGTGAATCTTCATACCTCTCCAGGTCACAAAGATTCTGTTACCTCTGTTGCATATTCCAATGATGGCTTGCACATTGTCTCCGGCTCAAGTGACCACACTGTCTGCATCTGGGATGCAAATACTGGAGCCTGTTTGCAGACTTTGGAAGGTCACACAGGAGATGTCTTGTCTGTTGCATTTTCAATTGATGGTTCCCGCATTGTCTCTGGCTCAGGAGATAAGACAGTCCACATCTGGGATGCAAAAACTGGAGTCATTTTGCATATTTTGGAAGGTCACACGGGTGAAGTAAATTCTGTTGCATTCTCCAAAGATGGATCCCATGTTGTCTCTGGCTCAGATGATAGGACCATTTGCATCTGGAATGCAAACACTGGAGTGAAATTACGGACTTTGGAAGGTCACACAGACTCGGTTCTCTCTGTGACATTGTCCAATGATAGCTCCCACATTGTCTCTGGCTCAAGCGACGAAACTGTTCGCATCTGGGATGCAATCACTGGAGTGAATTTGCATACCCTAGAAGGTCACACTAATTGGGTCCGATCTGTTGCATTCTCCAATGATGGATCCTGCATTGTCTCTGGTTCAGATGATCAGACTGTCCGCATCTGGGATGCAAAGACCGGAGTTAATTTGCAGACTTTGACAGGTCACGAACATTTTGTCCTCTCTGTTGCATTCTCTAATGATGGTTCACACATTGTCTCTGGCTCAATTGACAAAACTATCCATATTTGGGATGCAAAAACAGGAGTGAATTTGCAGACTCTGGAAGGTCTCATGGATTATGTTCACTCTGTTGCATTCTCCAATGATGACTCTCGCATTGTATCTGGCTCAGAGGATAAGACTCTACGCATCTGGGATGCAAGCCCGAGAGCCAATGTGGCAGCATCCAGAGCCCTGAGCAATGATGTCCCTCCTGTTTCACCTAAACACCTTGTTACTACTTCCGAGAGGGAGAATGGCTGGCTGTTTAATTGTGATTCTCCTCATCCAAACCGTATCATGTGGCTGCCTCCTCCTCTCTTTCAAAGTTTGCCTATTTATCCCTGCCTTAACATCCTGTCTCGGTTTGGGCACACATCTGTTACTTATAATCCTGATTTTGTTGGGACCAACTGGATGAATTGCTACAATCCTACTGGTACTAAGTGATGATATGCAAGTGTTTGGTTTTGTAATCTGGTTTGTTGGAGTACTGAATTCCGGTTCCCTTTGATACTCGTGAATTGTACCTGTAACTGTTTTGTTGGTGCACATGAATGATATACATTCTGTTGAGCTTTGCCTTTCACCTGCCAGGAAATCTATTCCAGTGTATACTACGAATTAAAAGAGCATATGCAAAATTCTTTGCTCGCCGAGCAAACACCGAGTCTTCCAATGTTCTTCATTATCTGATATCTCACATGAACATAAGAAGAAGAGGTAAATTTCTTCATTTATTCTCTCTGCTTTTTTTCCACAAAGCCTGTGACCCTTGACACTTATTCTCGTAATCGATGGATCACAGAAATGTAGTCTGTATGACCGGAAGGGCCCGAAAAATCCAATATACACGGAAGTAATTTGTATTCGGACACCTATGTACTTGTTCAATGTTCATATACTAAGATAAAACCAGCAGATCGAAAGCCATCGGGAAGGCCATATTTTGGGTTATTTCAAGGAAGTATATGAAGCGAAGATGAATGACATAACACGATAACTAAAGCTTCACCGTCATTAGAGCCCAACGAGAGAGAGATAAGATGTGGAAACGATCAGGTGTTCTATATGTATCTTTTGTTCAGACTTGCTCTCCCTTCTTGCACCGATATTTTTAGCAGCGATCAACTCCGTGCGCAATTTGAGCCGGTAAAGTTATGGGATCTGATCCCGACCATCTCCTCGGATATAATCGGAGTGAGAAAGCGGCCATAAGACGCCTTCTCTTTCCTGCTACCTGGACCTGCTTGCTCGGTTCCCGCTCGTTGCCTTCAATTTGTATCGCCCTCCAACCATTTTCTGATCCCTCTTGCTTGCGTTCCCCTGCGGCCTTTACCAGCGTCAAACTCACCGCTCCAGCAACCTTTATATCAGTTGAACATCGTCCGTGGGCAAGAAGAAAATAAAGTTGTTGGTCGGAGGCGTGGTCAATACTTGCAGTCGAGCATTTTTGGGTTCTTGCCACAGGTACGTTGCTTTCGCTCTTCACTTTGTACAATATTCTCATCGATACCTATCAACCCGGAGTTTTTTTACTGTTATACCTTCCAATTGAGTGACGAAGTTTCGTATCTATGCTGGGGGAAATTGATTTTTGTAGCGAAAGGGCTATTCCATTGCGTAGACACTGGTCATCTTTCTTCACAAACTTGATAACTAATCAGCCTTTCCATTTGGTGGTCTCACAGAGTCTCATCGATGGGAACTGCGACTTCCTCCTCCGATCTATCAAATCTCTCAACTAGGATATGTTCGAGGCTTGTCTAGGAATTTATAAGTGTATATTGTCCCAGCGAACTCGCGTAATACTACCTCAAAGTAGTTAAATCCTCCTTGGAATCCTCAACAACGTGCAGACACGCATTCGCGCTTGAAGATCTATGCAAACCCAAATCAAGCGCAGGCAATGTTTATGCTAAGATGCTCTAGAGAATGATGCGAAGTGTGATTAGAATGAGCTTTAAAGACTTGAGGGAGGTTATGGAGGAGAGGGGAGATTGCTCGAGCCGTTGTTGCCCTTGCAGTCCGGGATCGAGAGCGTGTAGAGTTGGACGAGTTTACATATATCGCGTGGTCATCTATGTTCATCTGCCCCACTCATCCCTAAACATATTTCCTTGCATCCTAGGCACTCGCTCTACAGTACGGCCTGGACGTCGTTGTCATCGAATGAGGTCCCGCTGATTTCAGTGGCTTGTCATTACGCAAACGATCCAAAGCAATCACTGAGAGATACGCAGATCCGGATTATAACAGATTTGTTCTGAGAGGTAGGTTGCAAATTCGAGCTCAATGTATGATGATAATTGACTGTTGGGGCTTCCTCGTCAGGCAGTATTACGATTTCACGAATGTATAAAGAGAGGTGCAGGCCATGAGTCGCACATGCTCACGGTACATCTTACCATACTGTGATTTTTTCTTCGTATCGGATATCCTGAATTCGGAGCTTCCATCATTTGTGCCCAAGAACGCGTTCAAGGTTCGTTCATACAGTACAAACTTTTAGAACACAGGCACATGAAAGTGAAAAGGTGGAATTGAGGGGATCGATGGATGATAGCGGTATCAACGGGTATGGCGGCGATTGAGAGATGAAGTTTATGAGGTAGTAACTGTGACCTGCCGACCCAACATGAGGCAATTGCTATTAATGACATCGCGAATGGAGCCCGTGTCATGTTCAGGTTCCCCTGGTGTAATTCAGGATAGAAACCGTCAATAAGACGCCTTTTCGCTCCCGCCTCCTGGACTCGCTTGGTCGGTTCCCGCTCGTCGCTATTTTTCGTATCCAGCTCCGTTCAATTTTCAACCCTTCTTACTTCTGTTCCACTGCAGCTCTTGCCAGCTTTGAATTCACCTCTCCAGTCTCATGTTATTCAAGTATAGTCGACACGAAGAAGATGATGAAAATGTAGTTGAAAATTATTGTGTACTTGCCACAGGTACGTTTCTTTCCGCCTTGACTCTGTACGATTTTCTCATCGATAGCCATCAAGCAGGAGCTCTTAACCGCTGCTGTCCCTTCCAAGCTACTAACGATGTGGATATCCAAGATGGGAGAAATTAATTTTTGCGGCGGAAGGCCTATTCAGTCGCGTAAATTCTAGTTACTTTCATGTACAGATAGAATAACTAATGAACATGTTCGTTCAGCGTTGTGAGGTCTTATCTATAAAAGCCTCAACCTCCTGCTCCAGTAAACCGCCAAATCTAACAAATCTCTTGAGTATAATATTATCGAAGCTTGTCCGTCTATTCTTAGGCATCGACTGTACCAACTGACTCAGCTGGTTTGACTTTAAAATAGCCGAACCCTCATCCTCCTCGCAACTCTCACCGACGTTCAGACATAAATCTGCCCCGGAATGTCGACGTAACCCCAGATCGAGTGATGGTGGCGTTTAGGTTTGGATTCGTCGGCGCAAGATGGGTAGAGGCATTAGGCGGAGCGTTTAGAACCTGGAGGGAGGTTATAGAAGGGAGGGGGAATACTCGAGTCGTTGTTGACCCTTGTCGCGCTTCCTGCGCTCCTGCACATGAAGCCCGACAAGTTCACCACTTCGGTGAACTTGGATTATAGTTATTCCATGATCAACAGTGCTTCGATCGTTATTTAGACTATTTAGGATATTCCATTACTTAATTTAGATACTGAATGTATTAACACTCCACTGTCGTTTGCGGTCGAGTTTTACTTGGACATACTTCCCCTGTATGCCATGTTACCACCACCACCGTAGTAGTATATATAGTAGATTTTACTTTACACGAAGACAGACAGTTTTCTCCCCGTCTATCCTCTTTCTCAGACCTCGGAACGCCTCTCCGTACTTGGTCCGACTCGGGTTCTATTCCTCTGAACCGTGAGTTGGTTCGATACCCTGCACTGTGTAGACAGTAGAGTTGGACTACTGGAAAGTTGGCGTAGGGATCATTTGATAACGTGTGGTTTTGGACGGGAGTTTTGCAGGATGAAATGATTGCCTGCTACGTTGGATTTGAGGCTCTTAATCTATATTTGCATGTTCAGAATCAGATATATGTATTTCGCCTGCTCATCGATTCGAGCAACGTAATATGGAAGACTAACCTGAAAACCCTTTATCCTGGGACGTTGAACAGTTTTCCGATAAGAGATAAGCGAACTGAGAAAGATAAGATATTGATAAGATCTGTTATGCTGCCCGCGTAACTCGCTCTAAATCTTTCCCGCCATGTTCATTTTCAGTCCTTTGGCAGCGGTAGGTAGAATTATGCGTCTCGCCGGTGCGTCACGCGTTTTACGGTGCGTATGTGCGTATGCGTATGCGTACGTGCGTCAATTGATTTTTATCAAAGCTGATTAAATATGTTTTTTTTACCAATGTTACCTTGTATGTCGTCGTAATTATTATACAATCAATTGATTAACTACAATTATAACCAATTCTTTGAATATATTTCTTGAAATTGAAGGCAAAAAAACCGTAATTAACTCAATTTAACATATACGCATCACGCATTTTTTCTTGTGACTTGAATGCATTTGACGCATCTTGTCCCTGATGCGTTTGAATGCATACAGATGCGTATCAATGCGTATACGCATTGGCGCTGAACGCCCAATCAAATGCGTCAAATTTTTTCCCGGTGCGTCAAATGCGTCAAATGCGTCAAGTGCGTAACCGGTGCATCAAGCATGCGTTTTACTAATTTATGCCCTATCAACGATAAGCTTATTAGCGTGCATGGCTACTCCAAGTCAATGTGACTCAATACATAGATTTCGGGTATACATGCAATTGTTTCCCCTACAATTTAGCTTTTAAATACTCAATTCGATGCAGCTGCGACTTCGTAAGTTCTGCTGCTGTCTCCCTGCTCTATTACATAACAAATACATACTAGTGCCAATGTCTTTGGTATGTTATGAGCTTGTTGATTGATTAAGTATGCGGCTAACTCAAGATATCTATTCTACAGCAATTTGCGACAGGCTCAACATACTCTGGTCCAATCCCTTGGCTCGGATGCGTTGTCCAAGTTGTCCATGGTCCTTACAAGTCTTGCCAAGGGGCTGTTCAAGATGTCAATCGTTCACTGTCAAGTATCAGTGGACTTACTTTGAGACTGCAGCTTTTTCTTAGCACAACACATGGTGTAAATCCTTCCATCACCATAGACTATGAGCATGTTTGTGAAGTGGAGTAAGTGTATTTCTTGCTTTTATTGTATCAACTCTTTCATTTATACTGTTATTTGAGTAGTACTTGGAAAACTCTAGCTGAAAAATATCCATTGAAACATAATCAAAGCTTTTTCCATCCAAACTTTGACTACATTCCAGCTGTAGTTGACAAGCCATACATCCCACAGCCAATGCCTGAACTTATTTGCCCCCCAACCCCACGGCCACCCCCAAGTGAGGGGCGACAAGATTTTTGCATGCAAGTGGTGCGTGGTGCATGTCAAATCTAGTGCGTGTCGGTGCATGTCGGTGCATGTCAGTATTTTAATTCATGTACCTTTGAATTTTCTCGGCACTTCCTATACATTATTCCTATTAATGTATATAATCAATGTGATATTTGCATACATATACCATATTTAATATATAAAAATATTAAAATATGTGACTGATCTTACCTACCATTATATTTCAATGCATTGGGTGATAAACTTGAATACTTCAAGTCCCTAGGCTTGAAATCAACATAGAAAATGCATGTATATCAAGATACATGCATCATGCATTGGCACGCACCAACATGCACCAACACGCACCGGCACGCACCAACATGCACCAACACACACTGTGTCATGCAATGCATGAGAGAAGTGCATGCACGCATGCACATGTCAGCACAGGTGCATGCATATCAACACGCATGTGTGCATGTCCGCATGCACACATGCATATCAACACGCTTGCATGTATGTTTGCACGCACACATGCTGTAATGAAGTTTTGCATGTGTGCACACATTTGTAATGATTTTTATCCAGCATGTACAGTGTAATATTCAATGTGCAAGCACAGAAATCTTATTATTTAAATTTATTCAAGTGTATGCATTTGAATACTGACTCGCTCTCAGACTCACAATGTATGAACCACTAAGAGTTTCAAATTAAAGCAGTACTATGTATACTGTATAATGTCCGTAGGTGATGAATAGCCTCCACTGGAGTACCCACAAACCCAAGTGCAGGAAAAGAAGAACCAAAGACAAAAGGAAAAGGAAGATAAGTATTTGGATATATGTAGTAGCAAGCACTATCAAAGAGCAACTTGAAATAAATAACTTATGAGGTACCGTGTGTACCTGATGACCTTTCTGTCTTTTTTGAGAGAGCATGGGGCACTGGTCTAGTGGAATGATTTCTCTGTTGCCCCTTCCAAGTATTTTCCAGCTCAATATTGTAATCTGGACCAACCTATTGCTCTATTAGTGAGGAAGATGAAAGCAGATGCATAACATACCTGAGTCTCAGACTCATTGCCCTCTCACAATTGACCCTCAATTTCTGGGCCTGGAGGAATATAGGGATTCCAACCATCTTCATGCATTCCAGTATCAAGACCCCCACTGCATATTTCCTGCAACTCCTGCTTTCTCTGATCTATCAAACATTGCCCAGCCAAGAATCACCATGGCCTCCATATCCACATCAACAGGCTCTATCTTGACTGATCCCTCTAGTGACTGCCCTGTGTACTTGTCAAGTCTAATCCAAGCCTGATCTAGAATGAATTTCTCAAGCTCTTCATGGGCCTCTGAAGAAGGGCAGTCCTCCATTGCCATAAATTGAGAGTGATTATGATGTGCAACAAGCAGAGTCCGTGCATGAGTCAGGGCAAGGTCTAAGGATGAAGGATGAAGATTTTTACCCTTCACAATATGTTTATAAAAATAATTGTTAATGCAAGCCTCATCATCTTGGGTCACTCCACCCCTGAAGTTGGGCTAGTGCTTCTTCTCAAATGTTAGCTGAGTCTGGTTTAGTACTGGTACATAGCTTGTATCTGTGATGTTTCCAGAATCAAAGGCAAGACTATGCAGGACTTGTTGATGTGGGAAAAGGGCTTTACAAGTCTCTGTATCAAAAGGCAATGAAGTTGGATTGATAGAAAAGTCCTCTTCCTCTGTTTGTATCATATGAGGTTGCTTATACTTTTCAAGCTATAAAGGTGGAAGAATTAGAACTTATCCATTTTTTCACATAAATCACATACCCAAATTAAGCAACATGCTGGAGCATTTCTATAGAGTGCACTAGTTACTTGACTCGCTGGAACATGCTTGAGGATTTTCTCAGCCAGAGGACCCTCAGTTCCATGCCACATACACACTGTGAAAGTTTTTTTTCTTTTATCACAGGCCAAAATCCTGGCAGGGTAAAAATACACATCCTCTGCATTGGCTCTAACAAGGGCACATCTACCAAGACTATACCAGAAACCACTAATAGGACATTTCCAGAAATTAGAAATATAAAAATTACTTACAAGAGTACATTCTGAGATGCCAAAGCTATCTTTTGTTGTATTCTTTGTGATCCCCGAGGTAATATATGACTAGCCAATTCCTCAATATTGCAAAGATGGCATAGAAACTCCCCCAAAATGTTTTCTTTTTCTTGTTCCACCAAACATGCTAAGTGTGTGTATCTTTCACAATCTTCACATTTAACAATTATTTGCTCAATTCCTCCACAATTTTTGATACTGTGTCAGATTACTGAGTGATATTTTCATTCATGCAGCCTGATGATGTGGAGTGCAATTCTTCCCATTGGAATCTTCATCCAGCCTTTGCAGGAAAGTGCTTGTTTGTTTCCATTGATCTCTCCCATTCTCACTTTGGTGGAACTTCAAAGTGGGTACAGATTGATAATGGGATTGCTTACATTCAAAAGCAAGGTGGCCATTCTGAATCCATTGACCTTCTTTTTATCATCAAACCTATCATTGCACCCTTATGCACATGCAAATCCCTCCTAGCCATAGTGACAGGTGACCATACTGGGAAACTTGTATGCTGCATCAAGTGGATGTTGGAGGACAATCAGGAACGGCTCTATGTAGCATGTGCACAGAATGCAGGAACATTGTCAGAAACATTGGATGACAATGTATTCCCAGTGTATTGTTGGGAAGTTGTAGAAATTGAAGTGGGGTCTGAAGCTCAAAAGCATGGTAAAATGCTGATCAAGCAGCTACAGAAGAAACTTAATTCAAAGAAGCAACCTTAGATTTGTACAAATGGTGCAACTACTGATGATTAACATAGTAATAATTTGTATATAGTAGAAAGTATATATCCAAGCTTCCCTTTCAACTTCGCCGTCCAGAATTCTTTT